>RDEW01000092.1:29776-52131 GCA_011109175.1 Dicyema japonicum
TTTTTTTAATTAACTTTAATTTAAAAGTAGTAATTAATAATTAATTAACACAGCCATCCACCAAAGTGGTCCCCACCGAGATATTCGACGTGGCGTTGCCTCTCACGATTGTAACAAAGATCATCTGGAAAAGCCATTAGCTGTTTTGTTTTTTGATGCCGAGGATGGACGAAAAAAATAAGGTTGGGGTAGGACTAACTACACTAGTTCGGCTGGAGGTGCTGAAGGTGGGAGTTTTCAAACTCTTATGAGGCATAGGTACTCTGGCTACCTATGCCAATGGAAAAATCGTCAAAAGAGGAGAATCCCACTTGTTGGTGGGATTCAGGAACGAGGTGGACACCTCAGCTTTTGAAGCTGAGGTTAATGATAAGGTACCTTTTGGGCCCGGGGCACATAACATGTCTCGGGTCATCCCCAAGGAAACTGACTCAGTAGTGCTAGTCTTCAGAGGTCCCCCTGGACTTCGGAGATGATGATGTACTAGATCACATCAAGAAGGACAACCCCACGGCGACAAAGATCGAGCGCTTCACGAGTGGTGGCAGGAGGCACCGGACCTTGAAGGTCTGGCTTCGATCAGGAGCAGAGGCAGAGAGGATCTGCCTAGAGAAGGTACGAATTGGTTACTTTAGGCTCGGTGTGGCCCGAGAGCGATCGGTAGCAATCCAGTGGTATAGATGGCAGGGATTCGGCTACACCAGCCCCCGATGCACTACAAAGAGAAGTGACTAAATTGCGGGAGCCCACATTCACGGAAGGCCTGTCAATCCTAAGTCAGGTCTCTTAAGTACGTGAACTGTGAAGAGGAAGGAAACAGGGCGAGCCACTCGAAATGCCCCCTGCTTCATAAGGATATAGGGGAGAAGGCAGACGCTTTTCTCTGGAGTGGCCAGCGATGTAAGCGCTGTCCATCGTGTGGTAAGTCGCTATTGCAGCAGCTCCGGTTCAACGTTCCCTAATGCGCTTAGGGACATTGCGCTGTGTGATAGGAAGGTGCATGCTTCGAAATGATGTTGAGCATCATTTCGGTAAACGTTAGGTCCCTCCGGAGAAGAAGGAAGGCCATCGAGGATCTTCTGGACTCCCTGGAGGTCGACATCTTGGTCCTTAACGAGACAAAGTGTAAGGATACGGCTGCTGCAGACTTTAAAGGCTATACTAGTTGTCATCTTTTGTGGAATGACATACATCGAGGTTTGGATACTAGTATCTATCGGAGGACAAGTCTAGCAGCAGTCGTCCAATGTATATCTCAGTGCCCTCATTGCGAGCTTATATTATTACGCGTTAGACTTCCTAGTTTTACTATTGTCATTGGGGCAATGTATGCCAAGCAGATTTTGGCTGCTTTACTAATAACAAAGAGGGATCGGCACTGCGGAACCTAGCGGGGGATCTTGGGCTCTCCGTTACTACATCAACGGATCCTAACCACAAGGATTCAAAAGGAGGAGAGGACTACCTGGGAATGGCAGTAGCCTCTCCATGGTTAATTGGTATGCTTTCTGTACCTCGTGTTCTTAGGGACATCGGAATCGATTACCGTCCCCTACTCACCGAGCTTCACGAACCTGTTCGATCTTAGGCCCCAATTGGCTATGACTTGGGCTCTGGCACTTGGGATAACCTGGAGGCGTTCATGGATAGAAAACTCCCTTCTCTCAAAGGGCAAGTTTGCAGTGAAGCAGACGTGGAGGAAATGGATGCCACCCTGCGTGATATCCTTGAGGAATACATGCGGACTAACTGTCGGTTACGTCCGCATGGTGAAAGCTTCGCGCAAATTCCAGGCCTGATTTTAAGTAAAATAATAATTAGAAAGAGGTACTTGAGATTCCGCTCGAAGTGCGTGTACGAAGAAAATAGGACCTACTACAAGAATAGGGTGAACATCCTGAAGAGGGAAATCAAGAAGGGGCTTGTTGACTTCCAGAGTAATAAATGGAGGAGGGCATGCGAGAGGGTGAACCCCGCATGGCCGGACTTCTGGAGTCAACTCAAGCGACTATCGGGCAGAGGGTAAGCGTCGTCTGCATGTACCTTGAGTCGTGCGGATGGAACTAAAACCTCGGACCCGACCGAAATTGCATAATGAGAGACACCCTCTCGGACCTTCAGATGGGATTCCGTGAGGGGCNTTCTCATTTAATTGTGAGTTTTTTTAGGAAAAACTTTACAAAAAATTTCTAGCTAGGTTTTAAATGAGAAAAGGAAAGTGGAATTGTCTGACCTATGGTTTAATAAATATGTTAGTTCATTCTATAAAATAAGTGTAAAATTGCTTCGCTTCCTAAAGGAACTTGGACGCTTAGTAACACTGAAAAGCCACGACACACGTGGGACTCATTGGCTTCTCCAGTGATCTTTGTTGCAATCGTGAGAGGTAGCGCCACGTCGATAATGTCGTCGGGGTCCACTTTGGATAGATGGCTGTGTTAATTATTTATTGGGTTAATAAAGTTCATTCTATTAAATTATGATTTGATGTTAATTATGTAATTTATTAATTTTTTATATTTTTAAATACAAGCTTCCAATTCTATTAAAATTAATTAATCACTTATTTCACTTGAGTAAGAAGTTTTTTTTTCCTGAAAACTTTAATTTTATCATTACTTGACAGATTTAGTTTCTACTTTGCCATCTGTTTGTATATTCATTTGATAAATTATACAATGATTTTAGTTTTTTTTAAATTGAAACATTTTATGATTTAGAAAGAGACTTGTAAATTTGCCGATAATTTGGAAAAGTAAAATGAAGGTTAGTATTTTCACTAAACATTCAGTTCAGCGACAGATTGCCAATATGAGAAAAAAATTTTGGAAAAGATAGATTAGCATTAGAAAGTAATAATATGAATTACCGTAAACAGCAGATGGAAACGTTGATTTCAATTTATGATGGGGATTTCATTACAACTTGGATTAAAAGTCTGTGTTCCACATCCGTGCCGATGCGGAGAACGGATCGACTGTTTTACCTACAACCTCTCTCATCAGGAAAATTGCAGTCAAATTTCCCAGACTCATGTTCTTGAACGAAGTCGTTAAGCAAGCTTTGACGCCGCCCGAAATTCCACTATGGTCGAACCAGTCGGTCTTGTGATTAGAAACTATCAGATGGAATGATAATCTTTTCTTTTGAAGCCGGGAAACCTCTTCTCTGGGACATCACCTGCACCGACACGTTTGCCCCTTGCAACCTACTAGAGCCTGTTATGCATCTGAGAAGACTGATAGGTTGAAACGGGAAAAGTACGCGGTCCTACCCAAGGATTTTTTATTTGTTTACTCGCAGTTGAGACGCCTGTTTCCTTGCGTTTGCGAAACTGAAATTCTTGAGTCGTCTAAGGAATCGGATTTTTATATGAGCACGAGATCCCCATGAGTCCTGCGGGTTATTCTGTAATTTTTAATATTAAAGATAATTCCTTAGAATTCTGTTTTTGAGTCTTAATTGGCCTTTGTGTTGAGCTAAACAGTTAAATTCAAAGATAAGAATTCTGAAATTAATAATATTTTGTTTTTATATCAACCAGGTTTTGTAAATTAATATTTTAGATTATAAACTTTTTGATTTGGAAATTTTTGTTTCTCAATTTCTTTTAGAATTTTGAACTTATTTGTTTCTATTCTAAATCTTTGTCAACGTCCCGTGTGATTTAGTCAATATCAGTGCCGAATATGACGTGAAAGTGAATTTAGATAATAAGTGACCATATTGGTTATTTTAGAATTGCTGTGAATTTATAAACTAAGAGAAACTTTTTGCAATCGAACTTTTCTCAGATTTGCGCCGGACCAGGATAAATTATTTTTTTGATTTTTTCTAAAATGTACGGAGATTTTGATTTTTATTAGTTTTCTATCTACTTTGATATTTTTGATGACTTTTTAGACGCGTTATATAAATGTGATAGGGATAAGTTATGTTGTTTTGTTAATTTGGTCAAATATCCTACGGAGTTTCATTAACCACCTTTAAAAGGTTTAGACATACTGTCACCTATGATGACTTTTTTTTATTTTTTCAATCTTGTTTTTCGTTTAATTTTTGAACACCACGTACCTACATGAACTAAGAATGGTGCTAAGTGATTTAATGATTAGACGTAGGAGTTAAATTTAATTACTTAGCTGTAACTGGAGAGAGTGATAAAAACCAGGATATGACTAATTATGAAATATATTGAACGGAAAAGCAGAAAAATTATTATTATAAACATGCATAAAATCATATTAAGTATAATTCCATATCTGTATCTTTTGATAGGTAATTTTCTAAGTTTGATTTTTTAAGAAAAAATGGAAAAATTAGCATCTCTAAGAAGACCGGTCCTTCAAAGTCAGAGGTAATATTTCAATATATTTTAGTTCCCTGCTGATTTAAGAGTAACTTTAACACCAATCAAGTTAAAGAATTTTGTCCTTCGTAAAAAGAAAGATAAATCAGTTTGTTCCATTTTTTATTATAGGTTGTGGATATTCACACTGAATTCATGAGTGAAAGAAGTCGAATGTCATTAAAGATAATTCAATATATGAAATTGAAAATAATGTAATATTTCTATATATTTCAGGTCCTGGCTGAAAGTTTATCAGGCACCCTTTATTCTTTCATCAAAACAACAAAATCGAGGACGTTCAAAAGAAGACTTTCAGAATGACGGAGCGGTGGTCTTGTGGGAGACACATAACCGGACCGATTACTCTGGAGGCCCTCATTAAACAAAACTCCGGCATGCGGGAAGATGGCCCTGCAAATACATTCAGCCGCCCAATACGAGTTTGTGTGGGTACGAGGGAGAAGCACCGGAATAGAATGAGGATTTTGGCGGAACGCATCGGGATCACGTGATAGTTAATTTTGGTTTTACCGTGGTCTTGGGTGTTAAATAAATAAATCAATCAAAACAAGAAGCGGTAGAAATAAGAAAATTAAAACATAAGCAAGGATGAACCGTTTTTTTAGGTTTTATTATAGGAGGCGGAAATAACTCCAAAAGGACTTAAATCGGAGTCCTTCGTCATAAATAAATCTTAGATCCTGTGGATGATATTTCTGAAATAATAAGGACTTCCGACGGAAATGAGATATTCTATATATTTCATTCAGACAAACGTGATGATAGACTTTCAAAAAAAACAAAAAATTCAATAATTGAAGCTTGCAATTGTAAATCTGACAATTTATTTTTTTTGCTTTGGAAACACTTGGAGAAAATTCAATAATGTGCCATGTGGTTCACAATGGAATAAATTAATAATACGAAACACTTGAAAAAATTTAATAATGCGTTATGTGGTTCACATATAGTCTACAAAAAATATAGCCAGGAGAATATAAATAGGGACAAATCAAATAGTGAAAAATAAGAAAAAATTTAATAATGCGTTATGTGGTTCACATATAGTCTACAAAAAATATAGCCAGGAGAATATAATTAGGGACAAATCAAATAGTGAAAAATAATCCATATTTATTGGTTACCAAAATATAAAATATATTAGACATTTTGGTAACATCCTTCTACACTATTTGATGAATCCAATACGATTATCTTGAAGAGAATGTATGACTTTACAACAGAATATACAAGGAATATATACACCAACAACCAACAAAAAGAGAGTGGCAACTGCTTGCCAATCAATATACTATTGTATTTAAAGGTTCGCCATATTGTAAAACATTTTTTTAAATAAATAAGTATTAATAATAATATAAATTAGTCAAAATTTAACATAAATAAATTTAAATAAATAAATCTAACTATAATTTTTGTTAATTGAGTGTTGCAATGGCGGTTGAGCATTTGAAGGATGGCAACCTCACATTTGTTATTAAGACTGAGCTAATAAGTTTATGAATTGATTCTGTACCTTTGATCTGATTCAATATATTATTGAAGTTAACTATATTTAGATATTATTAAATGTTACCAAAGAAAATGGAAACTAACAATCAATACAAACTAAAATAAATCAATTTTGGAGACCAACAATAAACTTGGGTCTCATTAAGTGACACTACGATACAAGGTGTTGACTGCAATAGCTCCATAATGACTGAAATTAACCATTTTGGATTGAGTGTTATCTTTTCTTTATTACCTAACTTAGAAAAAATTATTATTCTAAGAATTAAGGGTGACACTAAAATCGACTCGAAATAATTTCACACTGACACCTTTTCTCAGTCGAAACTTGCTGGTTCCTAGTTGGAAGCTAGGGAGGTTGCTGGAGTTTGAAAATTTCAATATAAAAAATAAGACAGCCCTTCTTTCAGATTCCATTACAGTCCATTGCCGTATAGTTACGAGTGGAGCATTTCTGCCTAAGAAGGTCTCCTTTCTAAAATCGCTTGAGTCAACGATATCGAAAATTAGAATGAACGTTGGTTTTGGCGAACATTCATTAAATCATAATATTTTAAATTATTAATTTGATATGTGAAATCGATTAATAATACTTTTAATTTTTTTTGGGTTGACAAAGTCATCATTATTTTTTCCCACAATCAGAAGCTGACGGACAGTAATGTTTGATTTCGCATGCCATAATGGTTACGTTTGTAGGTAAGGTCAGTTAGGGCCGTTGTATTAACTTTTTATTTTATTTTGTATTAATAATAAAGATAATTAAGATCACTGACTCTTTGAACAGAATCAGATATCTCATCGCGGAGAGGAAAAATGATAGAAGAGAAAGGAGATGGCTAATTGAGGCAGTTCCTTGCAAATCGTCTGGGGAATTTAATTTTTATTTGTTAAAACACCATATTAGATAATAATTTACATTGTAGGGTAAGAAATTTTTATTTTTATTCAATTTCATTTAAAATAGATTGTATATGGATTGGGAGTTCCCTTCGCGCTCTCGATCCTAATTTTTTCGAAGAGACATCATGCTGTTCTAGTCTATCATTTTCGTGATCCAACAAGTCTGATCATCTCAACAAATTCCATGATATCGACTAGATCGCTTCACACATCTCCGACTGGAGTCACAGTCATCTTAATTCTTAAAGTGTACAGCTGAATAATCAAAATACCAGAGCTAGAATGATAGTCCAACCAACATTATGTTCAAATGATGATAGACATAGAACATTTTATTTTTTATTTATTTAACCCAAGACAACGCTAAAACAAAACTAATTATCACGTGATCCCGATGCAGTCTAACAGAGACCTCATCTTTGCCCGGTGTTTTTCCTTCGTGCCGCGCCTGAACGTACAGGCTGCCTGAATTTTCAGTGCCAACTTCCCGTGATCTGGAGTCAAGTTTCATAAGGGCCTCCAGAGGCGTAGGTCCGGGTCGATGATCTTCACAAATCCAGCGCTTCGTTACTCGTTAAGCTAAGCCCTCTTTTGCATTTCCTCAATTTATGAAATCCTGACTGAGTAAACTTGCAAAAAATATTTTTTATAAATAATAATCAAAATTATAAATATTTAAAATTATATTTACATTACTTTGTTGACTGACGTTACAAACCTGTAATGCACTTTATTATCAAATTGATGATCAATGTCTCAAATTCATATTATCGAGTCCTTTCTTGCAAGGAAAGCCTTTCAGGTGTCATCGAATGACTGTGTCTTCCCTATGTGAATTTATCATGATCAGATTTTCTGTTCAGTGTAGTGGATCCTGGTTGGAATCCAATACTTAAAATCCCTAAACACTTGTACAAAAAAGAGTACAAGCTTTCTCTCATTGAGTTGTGGCACTATGCTCATAGTAAACCTAACCCAAACACACCAGCTTTGGATGTAGGAAACCCAACTAGGATGGATGTTTCTGAACGCTCTTTCAAATGATGTTCGATTTTAAGTCTTTACATCTAATGAATCCAACCATAGCGGTGGTGACGAACTTGGACTTTTGACATCCCTAGGACGTCGGTAACTCAGATCGACATTGCAAGCGACCACATATCATATAGAATAAATTTCAAGCTAGAGACTTGAAGACTATTAACGTTTTTTTCGGATTTGATATTAACAAGTAGATTGGTATCACTATCGTTTTTTTACGTTTGACTTGACAGTTCTAGAACTTAAAAAATCATCCACATCGACAACTTGATTAGAGGAATCATTATTCTTGTAAGGTCCTATATTCGCAACTCAAAAAAATAAGGAACAGACTCCAAGACAAAATGAGGCACTGCGTGGATTACATGGATTGTAGAAGCTTTTCTATTCCAAGAATCTTACGAAAATAAAAAATGATAAACCGGACAGTAAGAATTTAACCTTATAAAAATTTACTGATAAATTATTTAAAAAAGGAAACAAATCACTTAGATATAAAGCCACGAATAATTTTTTGTTGTATCCTATGAATTTTTCGAAATAATTTTGCACATTTGGAAACACTAGGTTGTGATAAGATGTTACTTTGCTAAAATTGACTTAATTATCGCTTCTTGAAAGAAACTGACAACGGTATGAAGGTTTCCATTACGTGAAAAAATAATTCTCCGGTAAAAGGAATATTTTTTTAGTAAATAAATTAATTTTTGAATAAAGTAATTACAGTCGACCGCGTTATAAAATGGCGAAAATAGACTGTGAGTATAAATGAGTTTGACCCAGAGAGGAATGGTATAGGATCTCCACATTCTGAACATGTGTTTTTTCTAATTTCTTAGACAATTTGCGAAGATCGACTTAATTTGATTCTAACGGACAGCGATTCTTTTCTTGATCGCTAGGGAGACAAACTGAATGAACCATCGCGTTTCGAGTCATCGTGGATTCCTAGCTAGGTAATTCGTCCTAGTTTTTTGTGGAAGATCAGAGACATACTTCAGATTGCTCCGGTTGTCTTGACAGCTTTCGTGCATAATGTATGTAGGTCGAGGAGTCCTCTATACTTCTTTACTTTAGATCTATTTAGAAAACCTCAAAATCATCAAACCATGATTCTGAAAATCCATTTTACCGTGGATTCCTATAGCTAGTGGACTGCATTAAATTAATTATAAATGGCTTATCATTCAAGCAAATAGTATCACCTCTTTGGAATACTATAGTCTCACCTATAAGGTCAATCAGGACAAGTCATTATGATTAGAAGCTACACAAAATATTTATGATTAATATTTTAAAATAACAATATTAATATTTTAAATTTNCTGCATTAAATTAATTATAAATGGCTTATCATTCAAACAAATAGTACCACCTCTTTGGAATACTATAGTCCCTCCTATAAGGTTAATCAGGACAAGTCATTATGATTAGAAGCTACACAAAATATTTATGATTATATTCATATTTTAAAATAACAATATTAATATTCTAAATTTTAATATTTATGTCACGTGGGCAAGCATTCTAGAAGGTCTCAGAGTGGAGACATATTTGTAAACCATGATGCCAAGATTGCCATAAGGAATGGTGGCATAGAAGGGATAGAAGTATCTCCAAAAAACAGTTCTAGTCAATTCTTAAATCTTTTATCAGTAGTGAAAATGGTGAACATGGATTTAGATGCTGCCACATTTAGCATATTTGCAGGTAGTGTCCTAGTCATTGGTAATAGGTAGGTCATGTAGAAATAGGTTGAAAAGGAGAGGAGATAAAGGGGAGCCTTGCGGGACCCCATTGGGGGTAGAGATAATTGACTATGCATTTCCTTCGCCAATAGTGTTATGTATTTGTCTTAAATTGTTATTTTAACTTAAGACAAGATTCCAAATTTGCATCAGTTATTTGACTCGGCCATTGCACGACATCTTAGTTCTATTCGCAATTGTTTTTGCGAATAACGGTGTATTTTTAATTTGAATTAAATTATCTGTTTTATCCGTAAAATTTTGGAATAGTTGTAAGAATTTTAGAAAACATGATTTGATGTCACCATTTGTGAATGTTTTTCCCATTTTTGCATTCTCATGACTGACAATGAAGCTTCCAATATTAGTAGTCTTGGCAGACTGCTTCCAATAATTGACTGCTGAACCTACAATCTTCCACAGCTTGTTTTAGTGCATCGCCAATTAGATATTTTCTTGAAAAATAACCATGCTTTGAATTAAATTGTCTCTCCAGATTTTAATTTTTGTTCTGGTTGAAGGAAACATTATTTATAGACATAATTAGAGAGCCACAAACATAATTTATGATTAGCGAGTAAGATTTTTAAAATTAAAATATGAAAAAAATATGTAATAATTTAAATAAAAATAACAATTTAATATAAAATAATATCTAAATATTATATATAGTTTAAAATTAACATAAAAACATTTTGGAGAAGAATACTATTTTGAAAATGTTTCTATTATAGATGTAAGTATTCATTTGCGATAATTGAAATAACCACACATAAAAACTCTAAGAGCCACGGTTGCCGACCCTTGCTCTAGGAAATGCATGATACGTTAAAGGAAGCGACAAGTAGTCCAATGGAACGCAATCAGCTGACTTTTTCAGAGAAAAGATGAAACATGTGTAAATAAAACGTCAAAATCTTCGCGGTTAAAACGTCTGATTCCTTTACGCATGAGACGCTAAAATTCCTGACTCGCCTAGGAAATCGGATTTCTACACGAACAAAAGATCCCCGTGAGCGCTGCTGGCTATTTGAACGAATCTCGCTCGCCATCGTAGAGGGAATAGCTAAGCAGTTAAGGCGACCTCTGTATCACTATTTTTTGTTTTATTTTGATTTAACAATAAAATATCTATGTAATTCGCTCAATAATTCTTCAAAATTACTAGAATTACTAGCAGCTCAACTAGGTTCGCTGACAGCCTACTAGTTTCACGGACATGAACCTCTTGAGAACCAAGTGGGATCCGCTCACCAGGGAACTCGCCCTCTCAGCTTTCCTGCCTCAGTCAACGCTTCTACGGATCTTATGCGTCAGGTCCTACTCCGCATAAATGGATCTCAAGAAGAACCAGTAGCATGCATGGGTCGGGAAATTGAGACCCAAAACTTTTAGTGAGATAAAACCAGAACATCAACGGAATCTCCACGTATGCCTTGCGTCTGCATCGACAATGAAAGCAGTGCTTAGCCTAGATTTTCCCCTCCCTTGGGCGCTTTTGGACGATAACTCCAAGAGAATAGGGGGTCTGGGTCCGCCTCAAATAGAATACAGCCCTGTGGTCAAGGAAAAGTAATGTAAACCTAAGCTTAGGCAGAACGCACAATTTATTCAAGAAGTAAGACAAGTCATGATAATTTATCCAAGGCATTGAGAATGTTCTTGACTTCTTGTTTTTTTGTTGTATGTGAGTCCTATAAGACAATCCGGTTCCACATTAATGAAACACTGATGGCACTGTCACTCATCACCCAGAAGCATCATGAATGATTGAAAACCGAGGTAACCACATATTTTAATTAATTATATAATATTTTGTTTGATTTAATTTAATTTAAATTTGTTTATTCAATATCGTGTTTTCGCTGTGTGATTTTTTTCTCGCTGTGATTTTTTGTTGCTTGCTAATGATGGCTTTGGGATCTGTTACTCACATACACCCGTGCCAGTTAGCAAACATTAAAGGCGAGGAATCGCTGCTTTATATATTCCATCATCTTTTTTGCTACTAAAAAGATAAACCATGTAAAATACATTCAACTATTTAAAAACCGTGCTATCTTTGTTTAGTATTATACTTTTGGATAAACGCATATTTTTTAGAGTATGGTTATTCAATTAAGCGTCCTTGGTTTGTGTTCTAAATTAAAATATAATCGACAATTTTTTTATATAACAGCCTTTTCACAAGAGCCATAATATATATAGCTCTACATATGAGAGTTAACTTCCATATCGTGCTCAATGTTTGCGGTTCACGCTATTCATTTTATAGCGCGCCTTTTTTTATGTGTTCGACGATCTCCTTGGGACGCATCCATGGGAATGTATTTTAGGTTTTCTGCAAGTATGAATTTGTCAAAGTATTTAATTGCGGATTTTTTTTACTCAAAAACAATTTATTACGTTACATGACAATCAAAAAAATCCAGCTGATAGGATGGAATGGATGTTTTCCTGACAAGAGCCAGAGAAACCCTTTGGAAAAGCCATTCGGTTTCCCGGCGTTCATTACTTACTTTCATTAATATTTAATTAAGCGATCATAGAAAAGAGGTCATTTTAAGTCCGAAGATTCCTCTCGTCTCGACGATATTGGTTTTTACATGGAATCTGGTAGATAATTTTATGTCACAATAAAACATCTACATTCTGATAAATTCACTCATCATGATCATCAATCCAGAGACATATCTGAATCTGCTAGTTAACTTTGAAATTATGTCCACGACGTCGACACCCTGTATCAGGTTCAACAAGTAGAGAAAAATAGTTACTATCCGACCGATCAAATTACTCCACATCACTCCATTGTTCGCTCTCCATTGCAGAAAAGTATACAAGTTACAATAACACGCAGTATTTACATCACGTGAGGAGAGTAGGGTTTGATGACATTAAGTCGTGTTTACTAATACTGAATCTGTGTATGATTAATGTCTCTTGTAAGCAGCACACGGATGCAGCATATTTTAGTAGATCCTGACTTCCGTTACCTAAACGTTAAGTCTCGCACTGTGAATGCATTAATTCTAACATGGTAAACAATAAAGGGACATAACAGTTCTATTCGATATACTGCATCTCAACGGTACAATAAATAATAACTTCTATGGATCAGAGGAGTCAAATACTTAGGAGTTATCATAATGGTTTTAAAACGATTGTTTTAAACTTTTGAGGTCGGCAATGAAAGCGGGAGAGGCTGCCCGTTTATATGAAAACTCGAAGATAAAGAAATACAGCAGCCTCATAAACCGTTTTCATATACAGCCAGTGGTCGTCGAGACGAGCGGAGTCTTTGGCCCCAAGACGGTCTCTTTCCTTAGAGCACTTGGGTGTCTATGAGAGGCTGCCCGTTTATATGAAAACTCGAAGATAAAGAAATACAGCAGCCTCATAAACCGTTTTCATATACAGCCAGTGGTCGTCGAGACGAGCGGAGTCTTTGGCCCCAAGACGGTCTCTTTCCTTAGAGCACTTGGGTGTCTATTGACCAAGGCCTCGAGGGAGCGTCGGGAAACCGAGTGGCTTTTCCAAAGGATATCCCTGGCAGTAGTCAGAGGTAACAGCCACTCGATCATATCCGCTGGACTTTAGAACGATTTTATTGTTATTAATAAATAGTTTTATTATCACAGAGCCCTTTAAAATAACCTCAAAAGAGGCACAAAAAAAAAGATATTCATTGATATCCCTACACACGGAAATCTTTAGTAAAAGGCGAAAGATTTATACGTTATGTGTAGAAAACAGAACGAATTTTTACTTCAAGAATCGAGCAGAATTTATATTACATTATGATTTGATATATTATTACTGGTTGCTTTTAAATCTTGATATTTATAATAAATCTTATTTTGAATAAATAATATTTTATTAGTTATGTTAAATAATTATTTTAAATAATGAATCAATTGAATATATTTAATAAAAAATGATTGAAAAAAATTAATTGTTACTTCCAACTTCATCAACATGTAAGAAGCTGGTGACTGAAGCTATAATGGTATTCCAAGTCATAACATTTACGAGATCCTACATGTTTTTGTCGAATCCGGTTGTTTGTTGTAAGTTATAATATTCCAAGCTCTTTTTTATGTATATGATATCTTTATTCTAAGATAGTTAAACTATAATGACACTTGGGGACAACTATTCTTATACGTTTATCTAAGAGGTGTATTTTGATACCTCCTAACGAGTCATGTGTCATTGGTGGAATCAAAGCTGTGAGTTTTTTTGATTCATGTGCCGCCTAGTTAGTGACTTTGAGTAATTGATGGTTGAGTGATTTTCGGAGATACTCTTTATTTCAAAGTGATCTTACGATGGAAGAATCTTTTTTAAAGTTAGTTACATAACTAATCTCGGCCTCACTAACTCGGAGCTGCAAATACCAATCGCACACATAGAACGTTCAATCCTTGAATTGTAGACGAACAGTGTATTAATTCAGGAAATTCAAATGGTGATTTGCTGTCTTATTTAAATCATCCTGTAGAAAGAACTGGTTCCAATATCGTAGAGGATCCATGTTTACTTAGATGTCCCTCTGAAGAGAAGTTCAGTAATAGGAAAAATTTGTTTAAGTTTTAGTTTAACTATTTTCGGTTTTTGTAGAGGGTTACTGAGAACTCCTATGGAAATTTGATATCATTAGGTTATTTTATTTATTATCTGATATTATTTTAAAGTTCCTATCTTTAGATGATGAGATAATTAACATGGGATAGAGAAAGGGGTTAGTGAGTTGTGGTCAATATTCTGAAGTAAAATTGAAAAGGGTGGAGGAGATTAGTGATCCCTGAGGAACCGCGTTATATGGTGGAAAAAATAGAATGTGAGAGTATATATGAGTTTGACCCAGAGAGGAATATTATGGTATAGGATATCCAAATAGAATGAATAGAGGAGGATTAAATATTGTCGGAAAAAACCACATGGTCGAATTCTTATGTTTTCTATCAGCAATATATTGTGTCATAGTGATGAGGACAAGTCAATGTCGATCTTTAGAAATATTGATGTGGCTGAAATTACGTTAAGAGCTATTTTCAAAAATAAAAATAAGAAAAAAATTTTTATATCAAATTTAGGTTAGGCATTAATTTATTAACCCCAGGCTTACAAGCCCAGCACAAACAGTCACAACTAATTAATCCAAAGAAGGAACCCATGGGAGAACATTTGCTTGTGGCGAATCATCCATCCTCCAATACCACATTACAGACTTTCGTTTAAGAAGTAAGGTGGAAAAGTAGGTTGACTCTTCCATGTTTATCACGTCATCGGATCCTGAATATCACTTCAATCTTCGGTGGAACAGTTTTTTTTATAATGGTAATCTTCGATTTCCCTTCTTACGATTTTGATTATTGATGTTTGAAGTGAATTTCTCTGAGGCTTATAATTTTTAGAATAAAATGACGTTGAAAAACGCTCTTTTTTTTAGTTGGTCATCACTGATTTTTGAGTTGACTAATCTCATACCGAGCGATAACAAACGCCTTAATGGAAGGAAAACATTCTCTTTTGCTAATTGTCAGAACCAGGTATATGATGGTACATGTGTTGACACGTACTCTTTGAAGAATTTTCTCACTTCAGTCTCAGATCAAAGTCATGCTTATATGGAAGCAGAGGATCAGAAGAGAAGGAAGTGCAGAAGCATTTTGGAAGATCATTGTTTATCCTATTTGCTATTGATATATCAGGAATCCTCGGCCCATAAGTGGGCGATCTTTTCCGTCGGATCAATTATCCAATGGGTTATCGAGGATCTAATTAAGATTGGATGGCTTCGGGAGCATATCTCGATAGCCATTGTCTGAGGTAATAATAAAAAATCAGGAGATATATTGGATTTAGAAAATTGAGTAGATCGTTAGAGAAGTTCTTTTACATTGAGGTCTTCACAGACAATAGATTTCTTTTAAATACTTGTATTCAACGTTTGACATGTCTTCCATAAAACGGTCTATGTTGGCATATCTCCCCCCTTCGAACCAAGATCTTACGTTCATCCGACACTTTTTTTCATAAATTTGAATTTCCAAGGACAAGAGTTATCGTCACATAAAGTGATCCAGAAGTCCATATCAGTTTTTTTCCTGCGGTTAGTTTTGGAATCCTTGATTAATCTCCACAACAGAGAAGGTTTCTTCTCGTATCCCGGATATTCGTACAGAAATAGTTTATGTCCAGCCAGAGGGAATAGTCAAAATATCGCACAGCAAAGATACGTAGCCTCCACAACATTCCGTCTAATTAATAATACCAAAAAATAATATTTTATTATTAAATAAAACGTGTTATTGGGAATACCAAACTAAATTAAATTTTAATAAATTAAAATTAACATAATTATAATTTATCAACAACTACTGAAAGTTCCTACTAAAAGTGACTCCAGGAATGTCCTCAAGAAATTATTCTGAATAGATTGTAGTGAAAATTGTACACGTAAATTATACTGACAAAACATTGTTCCCGCTATAGAATATGACTTTACTTAAGAAATTCTGCATTTCTGGGTCATCATTGGACGATTCAGCTTTTTACATGAGAGGACTCTACGCCTTTTAGGGAGTTAACGGATACTTCCCTCTTCACTTCTCTGCTGGAATTGTCAATGCGAAGAAATAGACTCGGATTCCTTCGGTTCTTCCTGAAACAAGGGAATCCACTATGTTTATTGAGAATCCAAATTGTGATTCGTATGACTTTCTCTAAAAGAGTTTCATCGTCGTCCTAGTCGCTTTAACGATGGGTAATTGGTTATGCTGACAAATTCATTTACATGTGACTCTTAGTAGATATGCTACGAACGGTCGGAGGTAATTATTAATAACTGAGTCTAATGGGTGGTCCAAATTATTATTTAAAAAGTAGGTTCAGTAAAGGCCTCAACCAAGGGTTCATATTTCGGCTAAAGTTGGTGTCTCAAAGTTGTTTCAAAGAAAGTCAAAGCGCATACAATATGATTCTATCCAAATCTCTCGTTTTAAGGTAGGTTCAGTAAAGACCTAGATTAAAGATTCATACATTTGGGCTAAAAATAGGTGTCTCTAAAATAGTTTGTTGTCTGAAATATAATAGCCATTAAAATAAAAGATCCAAACTACAACAACATTGCATTCACGTTTCTTTTATACAGAGAATTTGTCTGATAGTTCTCTGAATGTGTCATTTCTTCCAAGAGGCTAGAAGAATAAAGACCCAAGAGTACCAAATGAGGTTATGTCCACAATTAACGTAAAAGCGCTATTTCAACTACTGTCATTTAACCCATTAGTCGGAATAACAGAATTATGTAATAATAAACATTCGCAATAAAAGTTATATTTTCTCGTCTCTTGTGCCATTCTAGACTCCTCTTCGCTCTTCTATAGATTGCGATTTTTAGTGGCTGTCTGAGTCCTTAGTTGTTTTCCATGTCCGAGTTAATCACCATGTTCCCAAGTTTTAAAGCAGTATCGGTAGGACGAAAGTGTACTTTTAATGGTCTTGAAACATTCAGCGTCGAAGTAGTCTCTTCAGTGCTATTGTTGACAACATCTTTTTTCGTTGAACATCTTTCAGGTCATCAAGCAAAGACCCGACTTTATTCGCTCTCCTCCAAATCTCATCGGTAAGTTTGCTTTCTTGTTTGATTGCAATAAGTTCATTTTCAGGAATCGCTCTCCAACTAATCTATGAGATTGATTAAGAACAATATTGATATTATTGTTGCCGTCGGAAACAAAATCCACGTTATCAGTCGCTAGTACAATTTCTCCAGGGTGTGTTTTAACATAGATGCAATTGAGGGACGTCATCACTTCAGCCAGAAAAATGATAGAAATGGCCCATAAAATACATAAATTACCTAAATTAAAGTTAAATTTATTGAACCAGTAAACCACCGTCATAGCCAGAATAAACAAATTCAGGTGATCTCGTCCTCCTTCATAAATCTTTGGCATGCTCGGACTTGAAGGAGGTACCATCCAGGAGGAACTCCTCTAGTTGTTCACGTCAAGCCAAAGTATCGTATATGCGTGCAACTTTAACCGATAAGTACAGCAGTGGGATTCTAACTAGGGACCATCATTTTTAATCGGATATTAACAAATTAAAATAGAGGAAGTTACAAGCACAGTCAATACTCAGAAAGTAGCGTCCCACAGCTGCATTAAGAAACTAAAATTGGACGTAGAAGGAAATTCCATTAAATCTGTTCCGGCTAAATCTGTTCTTTGGCTACAGGACTGAGGATCAAGGAGGTGAAGGAAATTTATGAGGGAGAAATAGTTGAAGAATAGCCGATTGAGACAGAAAACACGATTTGTGGGTATTCGAAGATGATAAGCTACATGATGATCACTTTGAAGACAGCGTAGGGTATGTTTACGTTACAGGTACGTATGAAATAAACAGTGCACTTCCTGGTTCTTTGCAAAAAAGCAGAAAACCTTGCCCATTGTTTCTTGTCACAATCTTCAAGAGTAGCAATAAATCCGAAATCCTTATAAACAATTAAAATGGATTATTTATAAATTAATTATTAATATATAATATAAATTAGCGGGAGTTTATTTAATTTTATAGTCTTTTGTTGTCTTTTTATTATGTCAGATTTGTATGACAACTTTAATATATATGGACATAAGTACTTTGGATTTATCCCCATTGATCTTATAGAAGAAGGTAAATTCGATTTCTTATCCTCATAGTTGTTAAAATAACGATAGAAGAACTCGATAACCTGAAAAATAACTTACTCCCACTTAGAAACGAGGTACTTACTAAGTAACCAAATAAGACCATTTCCGAGAAGGACTGGACTGACTTTATCGAGAATGCCTACAAAAAATCTATTGAGTCTACGGACGACTTCATTTTTCGATCATTTGTACCATTCTGTCTCATTTAAGGACTTAATTTCGTCAATTTTTAAGATCCCCGACCACGTGACGCTGCCGTGTGATAAAGAAGGCGACAAATATACAAGAGAATGCGACCCTTCTGACAATGAAGTAAATGAGTTGGTGGAAAGATCCTCTCAGGTTGTCATTGTGGTCACTTAGATTTCGCTTGAACTCATCGATAATAATGATAATATAAGGGACCTTGAAAATTGTATTGAGAAACTGGAGTTTTTGTTAAATGACGATTAGTTTTTTTGATGTTTTTTATTAGACTTGCTTCCATATTTAAATTCGGTGATTTTTAGTCCGGTAGTTAAGTTTTTAACCGATGTTGCCTGACAACCACGGACCATTCTATGGAGACATAGATTTGGAGTTGTCTCAGAGAGGGAGACGACTAGATGGACTATAAGAGTTTGTTGTAACGGACAGTAAAGGAGGCTACGATGTTGTTATTTTTCAGGTTGCAACGCTTTGCCATGAAAGTTCCATTGTGAAAGTGTATTTATGGTGACGTACCTTAATAGCAGGATATGTGTATGTAGCTTCATGACGTGTGAAGGTCTCATCGTTTAAATTGTGGTCTCTGAAAACTTGAATACACAAAGTTTTGAACTAAAAAATGTTCAAAGTCTTCGAGTTCAAATTGGTCAGGTTCTCATTAAACTTGAAAAAGTATCGATTTTAGTGAACATGTGCTTGATGCTAATAAACTGTTTCGCTTCATTAGTTGGTTTATATATTAAACTGATTATTAGATAGAACCAATGCAAGTCATTGTTGGCCGACTTCTGCATCCTTTAGTTCTATTTACAAGCTACAAAAATTCATAACATCACGAACAACGAAATAGTTTCCCGTTGAAATGAAAAGATGGGTCCTTTTTGAATCTCCCCCAGGTATTAGGAGTCTACCGTGTTAAGTGGATTGGATAACGTGTTTGGTGGATACTAGAAGGAAGAGAATCTTTAATCAAGTAACCGCATGGTACAGAATGGGACCATGCTTACTAATAATGAAGATCAAAATTCTACAAGGAGTACTTGAGACAGTTGGAAGACGATAAAATATAAACGGAAAAAATCTTAAAATATGTTTTTTGGGATCCTCCTGTTCAATCAATTCTAAGTTAGTAGCTGAGAGTAAAAGACACAGCTTTAGCATTACCTTGGTCGTTATTTCATTGTTTTTAAATGTGGAGAGGGGAGCTGTTTTGATGGCTTTCTATTTAAGATAGTCTCATTCAAATAATCGGTCCCTATCTGTCCTAAATATACTGACCAAAATTCATGATTCCATTAATGAACAAAAATTCTACGTTGATTTTTGTCATGTTTCCATAAGCTTTGAAAGGGTCCAGTTCTGCAGTTAGGTTCGCTAGATTCCTTATGGAAATTGTTTAGATTCAATACTGTCATAAGAGCATTTAGAGGGATTTCTGTCTTCTCTGTATTTGTTTACTAAAAATTTGACTCCATCAGAGAAAAACTAAAATAATAAAATTGGCATCGTCAGGTCTTCTGTCAGATATTGATTAGGCTCATACTTTGTAATATTTCTTAGCTACATTATAGTTAAAGCAATTTTTAGCGTTTTTGTCATTTTTATCATCATATGTGGCATTGAGGTGATTTGCTGTCTCATTCAATTATTAGTCAGTCTCCATTGTGACCAAATCTTCCGTAGACATCTTGTCATTTTAGGCTCTCCCTTGCTCATTCATATAAGCCGCCTGATCAGTCAGATAAATTTTGCTGTGCCGGAGTCATGCACGCTAAACTTCTCTTTAGGTTATACGTGGATTTTTAAACTCTTTTTAAATCTATTTTGTAATTTGGATACATTATTTATTTACCCCCAGTTTTTTGAATGAATGTTTCTAAAGAGAAGATCAAAAAGAACTATTTACTCCACCACACCAGGAGACAATCCATATTCCAGCCTTGTTCTCACCTTTCAAAAATATGTCCTCATACCGAAACACGGAAAACAAACTGATTTTAGTCTTCCAAATAATGTCAAACAGGAATTGGTCAATCTACCGGCTTTTCTAGTAAAAATGATTGACACCAGTTTGAATCGTCAAACCCACTATTAACCACTTTATTCCCAGGGTAAATCTAAACAGTACGATTAAACCAAAATGTATGATGATGGCTTCTTCGCTTTGTTATTTGAAAACATCTCCCTGAAGATATTGAGATTTATGGGTCAACTTCCCGAGTCTCCATAATCTTCTCAGATATTTTTTAATTTTAAAGTTTTCTTAAATCAGTAAAGTCAGTTTTTTGAAAAAAATCTTCAGTATAGCTTGCAGGTATTGGGATATACACCTTATGATTGCGAGCCCGATGTTCTAGAAGTGCCATCGTCTCTTTCTAAGCTTTCCCTTCTGCAGTCCTAAAAACAGAGCGATTACTTCAGTATAGCTTGCAGGTATTGGGATATACACCTTATGAACGCGAGCCCGATGTTCTAGAAGTGCCATCGTCTCTTTCTAAGCTTTCCCTTCTGCAGTCCTAAAAACAGAGCGATTAATTTGAAAAAACTCAGACGTGCTCAGGCCAATCACGTCAGACGTCTCAAATAAGATCGGCTGGAGTGCGAACCGATCCCAAATGTTCCAGTACTTACATTTTTTCGAATCTTCAACAGTATTCGTTGCAGAAATAACTTAAGGAGATTTGCGTTTGAGAAAGTGTCCGTGCATGTTCAATCCCAAGCAAGACACCTCCCTTGGCTCTACGGCAATGTTTCTCAACGGGGTCACTAGAAAAATTCAGAGAGTCTCCATGAATTTAAGNATGCATGATACGTCAAAGAAAGCGACAAGTAGTCCAATGGAACGTAATCAGCGGACTTTTTCAGAGAAAAGATGAAACACGTGTAAATAAAACTTCAAAATCTTCGCGGTTAAAACGTATGATTCCCTTAAGCATGAGACGCTAAAATTCTTTACTCGCCTAGGAAATCGGATTTCTGCACGAACAAGAGATTCCCGTGAGAGCTGCTGGCTATTTGAACGAATCTCGCTCGCCATCGTAAAGGAAATAGCTAAGCAGTCAAGGCGACCTCTGCATCACTATTTTTTGTTTTATTTTGATTTAACAATAAAATATTTATGTAATTCGCTCAATAGTTCTTCAAAATTACTAGAATTACCAGCAGCTTAACTAGGTTCGCTGACAGCCTATTAGTTTCACGTACATGAACCTCTTGAGAACCAAGTGGGATCCGCTCACCAGGGAACTCGCCCTCTCAGCTTTCCTGCCTCAGTCAACGCTTCTACGGATCTTATGCGTCAGGTCCTACTCCGCATAAATGGATCTCAAGAAGAACCAGTAGCATGCATGGGTCGGGAAATTGAGACCCAAAACTTTTAGTGAGATAAAACCAGAACATCAACGGAATCTCCACGTATGCCTTGCGTCTGCATCGACAATGAAAGCAGTGCTTAGCCTAGATTTTCCCCTCCCTTGGGCGCTTTTGGACGATAACTCCAAGAGAATAGGGGGTCTGGGTCCGCCTCAAATAGAATACAGCCCTGTGGTCAAGGAAAAGTAATGTAAACCTAAGCTTAGGCAGAACGCACAATTTATTCAAGAAGTAAGACAAGTCATGATAATTTATCCAAGGCATTGAGAATGTTCTTGACTTCTTGTTTTTTTGTTGTATGTGAGTCCTATAAGACAATCCGGTTCCACATTAATGAAACACTGATGGCACTGTCACTCATCACCCAGAAGCATCATGAATGATTGAAAACCGAGGTAACCACATATTTTAATTAATTATATAATATTTTGTTTGATTTAATTTAATTTAAATTTGTTTATTCAATATCGTGTTTTCGCTGTGTGATTTTTT
>RDEW01000092.1:52611-70650 GCA_011109175.1 Dicyema japonicum
AACGTCAAAAATTAAAGGAAGCAGGTCATTGATTCTGCTAGACAAATCAGATCGCTTATCGCTGATAAATTCTAGGTCAATTTACGGCAAAATCGATTGTTACAATTCATAAAGAAGGTTGCTCAATATCGATCTCATTTATCTAAGTGATCTTAAAAAAAGATTTTTTGAGGCCCTATGACTTCATTCGTCTCGGCGACAACAATCTGTTATAAAATCTGGTCAGAGGTTGTTGTATTTGATTATTTAAAGTTCTCTAACTGCAAATTGGTGTATGCAGATACCATATTGCGAATCATATTTTTCCAGAGAGAATAGATAAACTATGATCCTGTCTGAGCGTATCCCATAATCACGATATCGGAAAAAAAGAGAAAATGCAGAAGACCTTGAATGCTTAAGAGAGAAAACAAAATAAGAGCTACTTGAAAAAAGATGAAATTATTATGAACGTGCTTGAAGAATTTAAAATAAAAAAAACAACGAGAAATTTAATAGCAGTTAAAGAACAGGAAGATATTCCACTGGTCTTATCATATTTCGGCATTTAGTAACAAATGTGATGAGTCCGATGATTGTAAGAGTTAGAAAAGAGAACATAATTCCTATAATTATAAAATTTTTTGAATCATTGGAATTTGTATTTTTTCCATGAGTTTCTTTTTCAAAACACTCCGACTCTAAAATTCAGGAAAATGCGATTTTTCGTGGCTGTCTGAGTTTTTAGTTGTTTTCCATGTCCGAGATAATCACCACGTTCCCAAGTTTTAAAGCAGTATCGGTAGGACGAAAGTGTACTTTTAATGGTCTTGAATCATTCAGCGTCGAAGTAGTCTCTTCAGTGATATTGTTGACAACATCTTTCTTCGTTGAACATCTTCCAGGTCGCCAAGCAAAGACCCGACTATATTCGCTCTCCTCCATATCTCATCGGTAAGTTTGCTTTCTTGTTTGATTGAAATAAACTCGGTTTTTTGTTAGTTCATTTTCAGGAATCGCTCTCCAAATAATCTATGAGATTGATTAAGCTCGTCGACCTTCATAAATCTTTGGCATGCTCGGACTTGAAGGAGGTGCCATCCAGGAGGAACTCCTCTAGTTGTTCACGTCAAGCCAAAGCATCGTATATGCGTGCAACTTTAACCGATAAATACAGCAGTGGGATCCTAACTAGGGACCATCATTTTTAATCGGATATTAACAAATTAAAATAGAGGAAGTTACAAGCACAGTCAATACCCAGAAAGTAGCGTCCCACAGCCGCATTAAGAAACTAAGATTGGACGCAGAAGGAAATGCTATTAAATCTGTTCCGGCTAAATCTGTTCTTTGGCTACAGGACTGAGGATCAAGGAGGTGAAGGAAATCTATAAGGGAGAAATAGTTGAAGAATAGCCGATTGAGACAGAAAACACGATTTGTGGGTATTCGAAGATGATAAGCTACATGATGATCACTTTGAAGACAGCGTAGGGTATGTTTACGTTACAGGTACGTATGAAATAAACAGTGCACTTTGCAGACCAAACAGAATACTTCCTGGTTCCTTGCAAAAAAGCAGAAAACCTTGCCCATTGTTTCTTGTCACAATCTTCAAGAGTAGCAATAAATCCGAAATCTTTATAAACAATTAAAATGGATTATTTATAAATTAATTATTAATATATAATATAAATTAGCGGGAGTTTATTTAATTTTATAGTCTTTTGTTGTCTTTTCATTATGTCAGATTTGTATGACAACTTTAATATATATGGACATAAGTACTTTGGATTTATCCCCATTGATCTTATAGAAGAAGGTAAATTCGATTTCTTATCCTCATAGTTGTTAAAATAACGATAGAAGAACTCGATAACCTGAAAAATAACTTACTCCCACTTAGAAACGAGGTACTTACTAAGTAACCAAATAAGACCATTTCCGAGAAGGACTGGACTGACTTTATCGAGAATGCCTACAAAAAATCTATTGAGTCTACGGACGACTTCATTTTTCGATCATTTGTACCATTCTGTCTCACTTAAGGACTTAATTTCGTCAATTTTTAAGATCCCCGACCACGTGGCGCTGCCGTGTGATAAAGAAGGCGACAAATATACAAGAGAATGCGACCCTTCTGACAATGAAGTAAATGAGTTGGTGGAAAGATCCTCTCAGGTTGTCATTGTGGTCACTTAGATTTCGCTTGAACTCATCGATAATAATGATAATATAAGGGACCTTGAAAATTGTATCGAGAAACTGGAGTTTTTGTTAAATGACGATTAGTTTTTTGATGTTCTTTATTAAATTTGCTTCCATATTTAAATTCGGTGATTTTTAGTCCGGTAGTTAAGTTTTTTACCGATGTTGCCTGACAACCACGGATCATTCTACGGAGACATAGATTTGGAGTTGTCTCAGAGGGGGAAACAATTATATGGACTATAAGAAGGACAATAATGGAGGGTACACTGCTTTTTATTTTTCAGGTTGCAACGCTTTTGCATGACAGTTCCATTGTGAAAGTGTATTGGTGGTGACGTACCTTAATAACAGGATATGAATATGTATCTTCATGACGTGTGAAGGTCTCATCGCTAAAATTGTGGTCTCTGAAGACTTGGATACACTAAGTTTTGAACTAAAAAATGTCGGATGATCAAAGTCTTGGAGTTCAAATTGGTCATGTTCTCATTTAACTTGAGAAAGTATCGATTTAAGGAACGTGTGATTGTTGCTAATAAACTGATACTCTTCATTAGTTTATTTATCGGTTAAACTGATTATTTGAGCCAATGCAAGTCCATGTTGGTCCAATTCTGCCTCCCTAAATTTTTTCGACAAACTATAGATTCAAAACATAATGAATAACGTAATAGTCTTCTTTTGAAATAAAAAGATGGGTCCTTTGTGACTCTCGCATGACTATTGGGCGTCTCCTGTGTTAAGTTGATCCGATGAAGTGTTTGGTGGATACTAGAAGGAAGAGAATCTTTAATCAAGTAACCGCATGGTACATCCCAATAATGAAAATCAAAGTTCCACAAGGAGTACTTAAGACAGTTGGAAGACGATAAAACATCAAAGGAAAAAATCTTAAAATATGTTCTTTGGACTCCTCTTGTTCAGTCAATTCTAAGATAATAACGGAGAGTAAAAGACACTGCTTCAGCATAACCCTGGTCGTTATTTCAACTGTTGATCCAAGAAATTCTCATAATGTATTAAATCAGGTCAAATGTGGAGAGGGGTGATGTTTTGATAGCTTTCAGCTTCAGGATGCAGCCTCATTCAAATAATCGGTCTTCCTGTTTTATATATACGGACAAAAATTCATGAGTCTTATAATGACCATAAAATTTAAGTTGATTTTCGTCATTCTTCCATCAGTTTAAAAAGGGTCCAGCTTTGCAGTTGGGTTCGCTAGATCCTTATTGCAGTTGTTTAGGTTAAATACTGTATGAAAACCAAATAGGGAACGAATTCTGTCTTCTCTGTATTTGTTTATTCAAAATTTGACTCTATCAGAGAACAAATAAAATAATAAAATTGGCATCGTCAGGTTTTCTGTCTGATATTGATTGGGCTCATACTTTGGAGTATTTCTTAGCTACATTATAGTTGAAAGTAATCCATATAAAAATGGACCAAGGATACTGCCGTTTTACATTTTAGGTTTTTGTGATTTTTATCATCATCTTAGGTGGCATTAAGGAATCTGCTGTGTCTCATCCAATTATTAGACATCTCCATTGTGACCTTTCAGACATAAAGCTTCCAATGGGAGCTACCCTTTATGATCGCAAGCCAAATCTTCCGTAGACATCTTGTCACTTTAGACTCTCCTTTGCTCACTCATATAAGCCGCCTGATCAGCCAGATAAATTTTGCTGTGCCGGAGTCATGTACGCTAAACTTCTCTTTGGGTTATAAGTGGATTTTTAACATCTTTTTAAATCTATTTTGTAATTTTGATACATTATTTATTTACCCCCAGTTTTTTTAATGAAGGAAACTGGTGGCTATTTCTAAAGAGACGATCAAAAAGAACTATTCACTCTACTTCACTAGGTGACAATCCCTATTCCAGGCTTGTTCTCACCTTTCAAAAATATGTCCTCATATCGACACACGGAAAACAAACTGATTTTAGTCTTCCAAATAAAGTCAAACAGGAATTGGTCAATCTACCGGCTTTTCTAGTAAAAATGATTGACACCAGTTTGAATCGTCAAACCCACTATTAACCACTTTATTCCTAGGGTATATCTAAACAGTACGATTAAACCAAAATGTATAATAATGGCCTCTTCGCTCTGTTATTTGAAAACATCTCCCTGAAGATATTGAGATTTATGGGTCAACTTCCCGAGTCTTTAAAATCTTCTCAGATATTTTTTAATTTTAAAGTTTTCTTAAATCAGTAAAGTCAGTTTTTTGAAAAAAGTCTTCAGTATAGCTTGCAGGTATTGGGATATACACCTTATGATTGCGAGCCCGATGTTCTAGAAGTGCCATCGTCTCTTTCTAAGCTTTCCCTTCTGCAGTCCTAAAAACAGAGCGATTAATTTGAAAAAACTCAGACGTGCTCAGGCCAATCACGTCAGACGTCTCAAATAAGATCGGCTGGAGTGCGAACCGATCCCAAATGTCGCAGTACTTACATCTTTTCGAATCTTCAACAGTATTCGTTGCAGAAATAACTTAAGGAGATTTGCGTTTGAGAAAGTGTCCGTGCATGTTCAATCCCAAACAAGACACCTCCCTTGGTTCTACGGCAATGTTTCTCAACGGGGTCACTAGAAAAATTCAGAGGGTCTCCATGAATTTAAGTTTACAAATAAATAAAATTATATATTAAAAATTTGATTAATATTTGCATTGTAAATTTGTCGCAATGTGTTCTTCATGCTGGCCAAATTGCTTTATCTCGCTGATATTCCCTTATATGTACTCGCAACACTTCTTTAAGGACTCTACAGTTAATTCACGAGACATAGTCAGGCAGTGAGTCGACTGTGTTTGTAACGAATCAATATGTCTTCAAAAGCATAATGATTAGTGGATAGAAGAACATAACCTCTGCACGATTATAATTCCTGTCGATGTATTTCTTGTTATATGTTAGTGTCCCTTTTCCAAGGATGTCAAAAAAGAGAAACTCAATATGATTTCTGATGCTCTGGAATAGGTAAACAGTCAATTTAGTGTAGGAATCTACAAACAAGGAGGCGTAATTGTTAGACATGGGAGATTGGGGCACATTTTTTCATAGTGGTCTATAAGGTGGATTACTGGGTGATTATTAGGNTTAAATCAGGTCAAATGTGGAGAGGGGTGCTGTTTTGATAGCTTTCAGCCTCAGGATGCAGCCTCATTCAAATAATCGGTCTTCCTGTCTTATATATACGGACAAAAATTCATGAGTCTTATAATGACCATAAAATCTAAGTTGATTTTTGTCATACTTCCATCAGTTTTGAAAGGGTCCAGCTCTGCATTTGAGTTCGCTAGATCCTTATGGCAGCTGTTCAGGTTAAATACTGTATGAAAACCAAATAGGGAGAGAATTCTGTCTTTTCTGTATTTGTTTATTCAAAATTGACTCCATCAGAGAACAAATAAAATAATAAATTTGGCATCGTCAGGTTTTCTGTCTGATATTGATCGGGATCATACTTTGGAATATTTCTTAGCTACATTATAGTTGAAAGCACTTCATATAAAAATGGACCAAGGAAACTGCCGTTTTACATTTTAGGTTTTTGTGATTTTTATCATCATCTTAGGTGGCATTAAGGAATCTGCTGTGTCTCATTCAATTATTAGACATCTCCATTGTGACCTTTCAGACATTTAGCTCCCTATGGGAGTTACCCCTCATGATCGCGAGCCAAATCTTCCGTAGACATCTTGTCATTTTAGGCTCTCCCTTGCTCACTCATATAAGCCGCCTGATCAGCCAGATAACTTTGCTGTGCCGGAATCATGCACACCAAACTATTCTTTGGGTTATACGTGGATTTTTAAAATCTTTTTTAATCTATTTTGTAAACTGAATACATTATTTATTTACCCCCAGTTTTTTCAAAGAATGAAACTGGTGGCTAATTCTAAAGAGAAGATCGAAAGAACTATTCACTCCACTTCACCAGGAGACAATCCCTATTCCAGCCTTGTTCTCACCTTTCAAAAATATGTCCTCATACCTAAACACGGAAAACAAACTGATTTTAGTCTTCCAAATAAAGTCAAACAGGAATTGGTCAATCTACCGGCTTTTCTAGTAAAAATGATTGACACCAGTTTGAATCGTCAAACCCACTATTAACCACTTTATTCCCAGGGTATATCTAAACAGTACGATTAAACCAAAATGTATGATAATGGCCTATTCGCTCTGTTATATGAAAACATCTCCCTGGAGATATTGAGATTTATGGGTCAACTTCCCGAGTCTCCAAAATCTTCTCAGATATTTTTTAATTTTAAAGTTTTCTTAAATCAGTAAAGTCAGTTTTTTGAAAAAAAGTCTTCAGTATAGCTTGCAGGTATTGGGATATACACCTTATGATTGCGAGCCCGATTTTCTAGAAGTGCCATCGTCTCTTTTCAAGCTTTCCCTTCTGCAGTCCTAAAAACAGAGCGATTAATTTGAAAAAACTCAGACGTGCTCAGGCCAATCACGTCAGACGTCTCAAATAAGATCGGCTGGAGTGCGAACCAATCCCAAATGTCGCAGTATTTACATCTTTTCGAATCTTCAACAGTATTCGTTGCAGAAATAACTTAAGGAGATTTGCGTTTGAGAAAGTGTCCGTGCATGTTCAATCCCAAGCAAGACACCTTCCTTGGCTCTACGGCAATGTTTCTGAACGGGGTCACTAGAAAAATTCAGAGGGTCTCCATGAATTTAAGTTTAAAAATAAATAAAATTATATTTTAAAAATTTGATTAATATTTGCATTGTAAATTTGTCGCAATGTGTTCTTCATGCTGGCCAAATTGCTTTATCTCGCTGATATTCCCTTATATGTACTAGCAACACTTCTTTAAGGACTCTACAGTTAATTCACGAGACATATTCAGGCAGTGAGTCGACTGTGTTTGTAACGAATCAATATGTCTTCAAAAGCATAATGATTAGTGGATAGAAGAACATAACCTCTGCACGACTATAATTCCTGTCGATATATTTTTTGTTATATGTTAGTGTCCCTTTTCCAAGGATGTCAAAAAAGAGAAACTCAATATGATTTCTGATGCTCTGGAATAGGTAAACAGTCAATTTAGTGTAGGAATCTACAAACAAGGAGGCGTAATTGTTAGACATGGGAGATTGGGGCACATTTTTTCATAGTGGTCTAAACAGTCAATTTAGTGTAGGAATCTACAAACAAGGAGGCGTAATTGTTAGACATGGGAGATTGGGGCACATTTTTTCATAGTGGTCTATGGAAAGGTGGATTACTGGGTGATTATTAGGTTGAAGTCTTGTAGGAAGTGAACAATCAAATCAACTCATTAAGGGAATTGAATAAAGGTGACTTTTTTCGGAGAACAGGCGTTACTTTAGTAATATTGAATCTTCCAGTTTGGCTGGAGTGGGACTAAAAGACATGAAAATATTAAAAACTTTATGATTAGGAAGATTCGGCCATGTAGAACTAGTAATAATAAAATAATAAAGGAAAAGTTCTAGTTAGGACATCAAAATTTGTATCAAAGTGTCATATAGTAAACTCCCACCAAGAACTGCATAATATACAGGAAAAGCACATTTAATTTAATTGATTAACCCCGAATACACCGAGAAAGAAGTTAAAGTAAACAACTAATTAAATGTATCATATAGTAAACTCCCACCAAGAACTGCATAATATACAGGAAAAGGACATTTAATTTAATTGATTAACCCCGAATACACCGAGAAAGAAGTTAAAGTAAACAACTAATTAAATGTATCCAGTTTCCACTTCTACTGAAAGAGTCCATCCGGAATCAGCATAAAGGGTAAAGAGTTTCAGTTGTGGAAACCCTTCCAGTGGAGTGGGGGAGAGCAAATGATCTTTTTTCGTGCCGTCCTAGCACTGGGCGCCACCTAGACAGGTGGATCACATGACGCCACTCTAATAGGAAGAGAGAGGAGGAAAAGCCGAACAAAACAGAAACTTCAATCAATTAGCCACGAAGCACCACATGGCGCCACGCGGCTAGGATTTTTAATCTAGGAAAACGACATAATATTGTTATATAATAATCTCCACATAATAATTTTAAATTTATTGAAACAAAAAATTAAATATAAAAAAAATAAAGTGATTATATTATTACAGTTAGATTATTTACTACATTCTGAGATTCACGATTTGTATATTTACTAGAGGAGGTCACTTTGGGAGGAGAACCATGGGTTAATTACGAAAAAGTCACTCTTTTACTTAATTTAGGTAGCATTTCTTCGAGGAGACAACCAGATTTTCTTTGGGATGTGTTATAATGACCATTGGGTACCTGCACACTAATGGTATCGTCTACAGATACATGAAGTTGAAAACCTAATGATTGACTCACAGGGATACATTAAAATGGTTAATTTCCTCTTATTTTAGGATGACTTTGGATTTGCTAAGAAACTTTCTAAATGCTTTAAACATAGACACTCTATGGTACTCTTGAATATGTAACCTCTGAAATAGCCCTCAACAAAGTACATGACTGCTGTAGATTATAGGTCTTTGGGGTACTCATATTTGAGTAACTAAGTGAAAGGTAATCTTATTTACTCACTACAGTCTCACATTTGTTGACAAAGATCCATTATTAATGTACAAACAGATCTTTAAAGTAATCGCCTCCATTGACTATCCTCGATTTGTCGGCTTACGAGTTCGTAGTTTCATGTCTTCAGTATTTAAACCCTCACTTTTTGAACGTCTTGGATTTACTAAAAATAATATTGATGAGATTAAAACACATCCGTATATTCTATCTTTTATATTTCAGATGTTTCAGGGATTTGATGCCTAAGCTGTCTTCTTTAAAACTTAAGAATAGTTTACTCCCCATTGTAATGATTCATGTGAGTTTTAGATTTGAATTCCACTGATACCAGAAATTTCTATAAATTTCAACCAGAACATGATTTACCTGAAGTACCTTCTGGATGGGACTCGGTTACGGGTTCGATTCTCGATGATGTTCACCTGGTGGAAGGTTCCACGCATCTACGATGCTAAAAGGGCTTGACGAGTGACGCCGTCATCAGTGGACATTCATTGCTGAACTAGATCGTCTATAAAGTACATACACCAAAGAAAAAGAAAACAAAGAAGTGAAGAGTATTCCTTGATCCTTTCTCAATTAGCTATTATAACTGTTCTTTGCTTAAAATAAAGTGTATGCATCTGCCTGTGGGGAGCGATCGATGTCTGATATTTATTTGTCGTATACTTTTAAATTCATACTTTTTACGACAAAAGTGAAATCACAAATCTAATAACCAGAGAGATTTATGAGTTCTTAAAAATCTGATGTTCATTATACGAGGAGAGGAAGGACAACAGGAATGTCGAGTTTCTGCTAAGAGTCTGTAGTCGTCTCTTCTATTCGGAATCAGTTGCTGCCGGACACCCTTCTATGCCGGAATCAGTCAGAAAGGTGCTAGTAACGAACTAATTAGGGGATAACGCTAACTATTGGAATCAGTCGCTGCCGGATACCCTTCTATGCCGATTCGCACAAGAACAGAAAGATGGTCGTTTCATCGAATCAGTCGATTTTTTACGACAAAAGTACACTCCCAAATCTAAGTGGAGCACCGACATGGGATGAACTTTCAAGAGAGTGATGTTAGTGTGGTCATTCATTTCCTACAACAAGTTGAGGATGACGGAATTGTGCCCATAGAACAACAATGCTGGAGTGAAGATCAGATTAGTAATATTGATCAAGAGATTGCAGATAGAGATCTAAGGAATGGCACAAAACAAAAGTGAATAAATTAATACAGCCAATCAATTTTAAATAGTTTAATTCTGATTTTTGGCTTTAATGTTCAACTTTGACAACTTCAAAGTAGCCAAGTTAGGCTAAAAGATCGATACTCATATATTTATGATTAATTTAAAATTGGTTGATCCTTGATACCAGTAATCAAGATCTATAAACAAAATTGACAGCGCAGGAAGCTAAAATAAAAATTAACTAACAAAAATAGATATCTCCCAAGATTTAAATCGAATAAAAAACGAAAATNTTTTGATTTTTGGCTTTAATGTTCAACTTTGACAACTTCAAAGTAGCCAAGTTAGGCTAAAAGATCGATACTCATATTTTATGATTAATTTAAAATTGGTTGATCTTTGATACCAGTAATCAAGATCTATAAACAAAATTGACAGCGCAGGAAGCTAAAATAAAAATTAACTAACAAAAATAGATATCTCCCAAGATTTAAATCGCATAAAAAACGAAAATAATACAAAAAGTAGATATCAGATAGTGATAAAGAACTGGCAAAAATCTCCTGTGCTACATCAGAAATTTTATATAAACTTGAATCTTGAAGAGATGGGTCTTTCTTGGAGAGATGGTTTTTTGACAGCATTTTTTAGACTTGTTTATTTATTTATATCTTGGATGACTGAGATTGACAGAAATAAGGTAATACAAATCAGTTCCTGCAATCGAGTGAAACATCTAACGTCTGTGGTCTTTATTAAGAAACAATGCCTTCTCTCACAATGTCGTTATCTGGAGACAAGTTCTGGAACGAGTCATGATCAAGGGGTTAGTTAGTTTGGTTACCCTTGGTCTTTGGAATAATTTTTTTAATGAAACGTGAAAATAATTGTCGTTTATTGTTGTAACGTCGAAAATTTCCGATTCTAAGAGTTTCTTCAATTGTTAATAAATATCCAAAAAATTACTTTGATTGTCTTGTTTCGTAATAAATTGTTTTTTTCAAAAATAACTAAAATAGTAATTTCTCAGTTTGATCATTGTATTTGAATAACTGGCAACATCCTGTGAAGTGGAGAGGTCACAAAATTTTAACGATAGAAATTTCCTACTCAAAAATGAAAAATATTATCTAATTTCTGTTTTAACAAATAAAATTTAAATTTTTAAGTCAACTTTTTTTTGATTGTTCCACTCGCCGTTGAGACGTCTGGTTCCCTTGTCTTTGCGAAGTTGGAATTCTTGAGTCGTCTAGGGAATCGGATTTTACACGATCATAAGATCTCCGTGAGCGCTGCTAGTNTTGTCTCACAATGTCGTTATCTGGAGACAAGTTCTGGAACGAGTCAGGATCAAAGGGTTAGTTAGTTTGGTTACCCTTGGTCTTTGGAATAATTTTTTTAATAAAACGTGAAAATAATTGTCGTTTATTGTTGTTGTAACGTCGAAAATTTCCAATTCTAAAAATTTTTTCAATTGTTAATAAATATCCAAAAAATTACTTTGATTGTCTTGTTTCGTAATAAATTGTTTTTTTTCAAAAATAACTGAAAAAGTAATTTCTCCGTTTGATCATTGTATTTGAATGGCTAACAACATCCTGTGAAGTGGAGAGGTCACAAAATTTTAACGATAGAAATTTCCTACTCAAAAATATTAACTAATTTCTGTTTTAACAAATAAAATTTAAATTAACTTTTAATTTTTAAGTCAACTTTTTTTTGATTGCTCCACTCGCCGTTGAGACGTCTGGTTCCCTTGCCCTTGCGACGTTGGAATTCTTGAGTCGTCTAGGGAATCGGATTTCTACACGATCATGAGATCTCCGTGAGCGCTGCTAGTTATTTGAGCGAAGCTCGCTCGTCATCCTGAGAGGTAATAGCTGCGCAGTCAGGGCCAAAATCACCAGGTAAACTAATTAAAAAGAAAGGTGATCTTGCTTCTCTCAGAATATTCTCATCTTTTCCCAGGTGTTGCTCTCGGGAACCGACACTGCTCTCGGAATCTATTCCCGGTGTTGCTCTCATTACGATAATAACATAGTTAACTATTACATAAATAAATAATAATAATAAAGCCTTTTCACGAGAGCCATAGTATTTATAGATCCGCATAGGCAGGACACACACTTTATTTAAGTAAAGAACAGTTAATTTTAACTAATCGTAGAACCAAGAAATGATCTTCACTTCTTTTTTCTTTTTCTTGTGTGAGTGTCCTTTCTAGACAATCCAGTTCCGCAGTGAGTATCCACTGATGACGGCGTCACTCGTCAAACAACTATTACATTATTATGGATGTTTTTATCAGAACAGATATACCTCATTAATTGAGCCGGCCATTAAATAAATATTATATAATGATTTCATTTTATTACAGAAACTGAAATATCATCACTGATTTAGCTGGCTATTGTGTAAGTGTGCTGTTTCAAGAAACGAAAATTATCTAATATTCTATTACGAAAATGTATGATTATTATATATTTAATCTTATCGTCCACATTACGGGTTTGATTTTGCATCCACATAGGTATTTATTTCCAACCACTAATAAAATCATTCTAATTATAAATGTTAAAAGTGCACTTAATCTATGGTGCTTGAATGATGCTGTTTCTTCTCACAATAGTTATTGAGATACGCTCTCGAAGCCATCACTTTAACATGGATCTACGGTGACCCTTTTCTTTTAGCAATTTTTAATTTATGAACATTAAAAATAAGACAATTTAAATCAAAAGCATGCTTAAATAGTTAAAGTTTTTGCAATTTGAAAAAGTTTATTCATCAATTAAAATTAGAACAAGTGGTCTCCACTAACATAATCGACGTTGCATTGCCTTTTACGATTGCAACGGATATTAACTGGAGAAAATTTTTTTTATTTTGATAAAAAAAATACTCCTGGAGATGTCACACATTTTGTGTATAGCCCGCATGTGTCGAAAAAGAAACAATTTCAGATGTCAATCTCTTCCACACACCTCTATCATTAAATAGAACTCTAAAAGAATCCTGGTCGTCAGCGGAATTCAGTTTTAACTTTACATTTTTGAGGTCCTATTGGACGACGACTGATAATGTAACCCTAGGCATTACACGGAAAAGGTAGCGTTGTTTTCCTTAGTTTTGTTAATAGTAACGTGGATTATCTTTAATTCCTTTAAATAAGGATTTGATTTATTAGTAAAGAAAACATTTTATTAATATTTTATTCATTGGTTGATTTGGGTGAACCAATTTCGACTAAACCAGTGAGTATAAGTAACTTTGGAGAACATTTCTGGATAGATTTGCTTGTGAATAAAACACGGATTTGTATTTTTTGTAATTTTTCAACAAAATGATCTCAAATTGCCCTGTTTTTTAGCATTAATANCCGGTTTCCAAGACACCGAGAAACTCGAGTGTAGAGGGGGAGTAGGATCCGGAAGTCTCCATAGCAAGGGGAACAAATTTGACATCATCACGAAGGTCGACGTATTTAACGAGTTTGGCCTTCTCCACTTTTACGGATGCTGAACTGGCCCTTGTAGCACTCTCGTGACGATTTTTCTGGGCGAACATGTCTGTACATGTCACATCTTAAACCAGTGGTTTCCCGGCCTCAAATGGAAATATGGTCATCCCGTCCGGTCGTTTCCCGTCACTTCTGCATAGCCCGACCGGTTCAAGAATGACCGAGTATTCAGCAGCATCCATCTCAAATAACCAGCAGCGCTCATTAGGGTCTCCTGATCGTGTAGAAATCCGATTTCCTAGACGAGTCAAGAATTCGTCTCAGGCGCATGGAATCAGACGTCTCAACGGCGAGTGGAACAAACAAAAAATCCTTGGGTAGGACCACGTATTTTCCAGTTTCAACCTTCGGCCTTCTCAGCGTCAGAGCAGGCTCCAGAGGCACTCTGGAGTAGGTTGCAAGGGGCAGTTTACTAAATATTTGGTATTGTTTCTGATCACCACCATTGAGAGCCTCTGCCTCAATTAAAGTTTTTTGTGTGTTGGATAAAACCGAACTATTTCCTTGATCCAATGACGCCACAGAAAGAAGAAAGAGAAATTTTGACACCACATGGCAGTACGCGTCCTAAATCCTTATATAAATGTTTTTTAGCTATAAAATGTTTCATTTTAGCTTTATAGATAATCTAGTTATCGTTGCACATAGGTTCTGCAGCGAGCACTGCTGAAATTTGAAAAGGAAGAAGTACCACTGCATCCTAAGAATATGAATACTTGGGCTTCAGCTGTGCACTGCGCCTCATAATCCGTTCTACTAGCTATCTCTATGTAATTTTCCTCCTCACACGTCTCCACAGTTCAAAACTTTTCAAGCAGGGTATAATAGACAGCCTGAGAGTACAATAAGGACATAGACACGTCAAATTTTGACTGATTTAAATTAATTTAATGCATATTTATTATTAAATTAATTTTGCAATATGGCGAACCTATAATTATATTAATATATTGTTTCGCATGCGTTTGCCACTTTCTTGTGGTTGGCTGTTTGTTTACTTTTTGTGTATTTTTTTGCTGTGTTGTCATACATTATATTATTGGATTTATCAAATAGTGTTGAAGGTTATTATCAAAATGTCTAATATATTTTATATTTTGTTAACCTATAAATATTGATTATTTTCCACTATTTGAGTTGTCCCTATTTATATTCTCTTGCTATTTCTCTTCCATATTATTTATTGGATTTATCAAATAGTGTTGAAGGTTATTATCAAAATGTCTAATATATTTTATATTTTGTTAACCTATAAATATGGATTATTTTCCACTATTTGAGTTGTCCCTATTTATATTCTCTTGCTATTTCTCTTCCATATTATTTGTATCCCAAATTGTTATGTCCTTACATCGTGATTATACATTGTTTCAATGAATATGATTATTAATGTTTCCAGGTAAGCAGAAGCTGCATCGAGTGCCACCTCTTTTCGATAAATGTATTTAAATGTAACCAAAATTAGATTTTCTATTCCGCAAATGTAGCCACATCAGATTTTCTTCATATTTCACTGAAGCTATTACGCCCTCGTGTTTTTCCACTTTATTGTGGTATCAATGCAGAATTTCGCTCTCTGGTGTAGCCGGCCTTTAAATATTACATTTAAATTTATTGAACTTTTTTTAAGCCCAAGGAGCACGAAGAAAGAAAGTATTAATTTGCTAAATTAAGTGATCTCAGTCTCCGACATCTATCGAATTCCTTTCTAATTTATTGAACCAGAAAACACCGCTATACATAGAATAAAAACAAATTTGTTTATCCTGGCCTCCTTCAGCAGACTTCGTATGCTCGGACTTTAAGGGAATGCCGTCCAGGAGGAGCTCCTTTGGATGGTTTTGACTAATTGTACTTTTTCAGATATAATATAGGAGTTTCCCTATTTATCTCTTGGATATAATTCTCTTCAAGCCTATTTGTATCCCAAGATGTTATGTTGTCTGCATCATGTCAAGATTATTTTGGTTATACATTTCTTTTCCACTTTGATGTGCTTGTCTTCAGTGTTTAAGTATTGAAGCCAAATAGATTGTTGTTTCTTTACAAGGATATCTCTGTTGTCCCACNAAATTCTTTTTTATCAGAACAGATATACCTCATTGATTGAGCCGGCCATTAAATAAATATTATAGTTGACAGTGCAATTAATCTATGGAGCTTGACTGATGCTGTTTCTTCTCACAATAGTTATTGAGATACGCTCTCGAAGCCATCACTTTCACATGGATCTACGGTGACCCTTTTCTTTTAACAATTTTTTTAATTTATGAACATTAAAAATAAGACAATTTAAATTAAAAGCATGATTAAATAGTTATAGTTTTTGCAATTTGAAAAAGTTTATTCATCAATCAAAATTAGAACAAGTGGTCTCCACTAACATAATCGACGTTGCATTGCCTTTTACGATTGCAACGGATATTAAATGGAGAAAATTTTTTTTTATTTTAATAAAAAAATACTCCTGGAGATGTCACACATTTTGTGTATAGCCCGCATGTGTCGAAAAAGAAACAATTTCAGATGTCAAACTCTTCCACACACCACTATCATTAGATAGAACTCTAAAATAATCCTGGTCGTCAGTGGAATTCAGTTTTGACTTTACGTTTTTGAGGTCCTTCTGGACGACGACTGGTAATGTAACCCTAGGCATCACACGGAAAAGGTTAACGTTGTTTCTCTAAATCTTTTTAAAAGTGAAAGGATTATCTTTAATTCCTTTACACAAAGATTTAATTTATTAGTAAAAAAAGCAATTTATTAATATTTAATTTATTGGTTTATTTTGGTGAACCAAATCCGACTAAACCAGTGCGTATAAGTAACTTTGGAGAGCATTTCCAGATAGATTTAAAAGAGACTTTGTTTGTGAATACTTGTAAACGTGTTAAAACACCGATTTATATTTTTTGCAATTTTTCAACAAAATGATCTCAAATTGCCTTGTTTTTTTAGCATTAATAGTTTCACTTTATTTATGTGAAGTTCTTAAGTTATGTCCATACAATCCCCGTTCTCGGCTGTTGGGAGATTGTAAAAGATTAATAGTTCAATATTTTCATTAAGATTTCTTTCTTGTGCTGTCTCAACCAAAAAATATGCCAAATGAAGAGAAATTTTAACTTTCTATTAAATTTGTTAAAACTTAGTAATAACCTAAATTTCAAATTTCCATAATGGTCAAGTTAAAAATTATTAATTTTATTAAAAAAAGAAAAGAGAGTAAATGGTCATATAGCGGCTGTCCTGACTGCGTGGCTATTCCCTCTCAGGATGGCGAGTGAGATTGCTCAAATAACCAGCAGCGCTCATGAGGGTCTCCTGATCGTGTAGAAATCCAATTTCCTAGACGACTCAAAAATTCGTTGCAGGCTCTAGGGACCAGACGTCTTAACGGCGAGTGGAACAAACAAAAAATCCTTGGGTAGGACACGTACTTTTCCAGTTTCAACCTTCGGCCTTATCAGAGTCAGAGCTGGCTCCAGAGGCACTCTGGAGTAGGTTGCAATGAGCAGTGTATTAAATATTTGGATAATTGAAAAGAAACAAGTAAAGTCTTTTTGTTAAAAGGTCAAAATTGCGTAAACATTGTTTCTTATCACCACTATTGCGAGCCTCTGCCTCAATTAAAGTCTTTCGTCTGTTGGATAAAACTAAATTATTTCCTTGATTCAATGACGCCACAGAGAGAAAAAATAGAAATTTTGACACCACATGGCAGTACGCGTCCTAAAATCCTTATATAAATGTTTTTTAGCTATAAAATGTTTCATTTTAGCTTTATAGACAATCTAGTTATTGTTGCACATAGGTTCTGAGCGAGCACTGCTGAAATTTGAAAAGGAGGAAGTACCACGGCATCGTGGACTGATTCTTTTTTCCAGCCGATCACTGTTTAGACATCTGGCGTTATTAAGCCCGAGCATGTCTGGGTTTATCAGGTAAATCGGACGGTTTACAGGAAAAAGGAAGGGTGAACCTAGAATGGCGCAATGGCTTTTCCAGAACATTGGGATCGTGATTATGAGAGGTAACTACCCCCTAAGAATATGAATACTTGGGCTTCAGCTGTGCACTGCGCCACATAACCCGTTCTACTAGCTATCTCTATGTAACTTTCTTCCTCACACGTCTCCACAGTTCAAAACTTTTCAAGCAGGGTATAATAAACAGACTGAGAGTACAATAAGGACGTAGACACGTCAAATTTTGACTGTTTTAAATTAATTTAATGCATATTTATTATTAAATTAATTTTGCAATATGGCGAACCTATAATTATATTAATATATTATTTCGCATGCGTTTGCCACTTTTTTGTGGTTGGCTGTTTGTTTACTTTGGTGTATTTTTTTGCTGTGTTGTCATACATTATATTATTGGATTAATCAAATAGTGTTGAAGGTTATTATCAAAATGTCTAATATATTTTATATTTTGTTAACCTATAAATATGGATTATTTTTCACTATTTGAGTTGTCCCTATTTATATTCTTTTGCTATTTCTCTTCCACATTATTTGTATCCCAAATTGTTATGTCCCTACATCGTGATTATACATT
>RDEW01000092.1:71887-82023 GCA_011109175.1 Dicyema japonicum
TTCCGGTGTTCAAAACATGGTGAACATCTCAAAATGTACATCATTTTCGACACGGAAATACATTTCTTGAGCAAAAAGTAAGACACATGTGGATCCAAAGATGATACTCTCTTTGTAAAGGCTTCAACTTCATTATTCTTACTGATAAGCATTTTTCCAGCTAGTCGTTTTTGAGATGGCAGCCAAGGAAGTTTACCTTGTCCAAAAAAGATATGCTGAAACCTGGAAGTAGGGATCTGAATTCTTGTCAGGCAGTAGAAAAGTTTGGAGATGTGCAGGTAATATTGATCAGTTCTGATTTCATAACGTTGACACTTAAACTCAATTCGTTTAGAGCTGGAATGGTTGAAGAAATATCCTGATATACGTTCTCCCATGGGCCAGCTATTGTGGGGTCGTCCATGTACCACAGGTTGAGTTCACAGTTTATGCTTCGTGTCAATTGTCATTGCAAAAAGCAAAGGCCCTAGAGGGTCTCCTTGCTGATCGCTTGTGCGTGAATAAACGATATCGTTTCCGTAAACTAAGGCTCAGTACGTCCCATACGATAAATGTACAAGTCGTCTAATCTCTGGAGCTCTCTTCCAAAAGGTTTCCAAAGTACAGTCTCTCCTCAGCGTGTTGATAGCATTTGATATATCAAGCTTCAGGCTTAGCCTTAGGGTCTGGGTATTATTGTTGTTGAAGTAACTCCTCGCGGCGTGGACTGCTGCCTCGNAACCCAATGCCCCCATTTCTCGCAGGTTGTTTGCACATAGTCCAGTCCAGATCATCGAATTTGACATTCAGTATTGACTCCGCCGATCGTCTCAGAGTCCCATCAGCCGACAATAGTGCATTCCGGTGTTCAAAACATGGTGAACATCTCTTCCAACAGGTTTCCAAAATACAGTCTCTTCTCAGCGTGTTGAAGGCATTTGATATATCAAGCTTCAGGCCTAGCCTTTAAGTCTGGGAATTATTGTTGTTGAAGTAACTCCTCGCGGCGTGGACTGCTGCCTCGCAACCGCCGGTCACTCCTACCCCAAGTTGAGTAGGGAATAGCTCTTCAAGAACATTGTGGGAGACTCTCCGGGCAGCGATTTTTTCAGCAAGCCTTCGAAAGTACGTACCGATTTCAATTGGGCGGACACCTCCATCTCCTTTTCGGAATGCCATTAGATGTCCACAAAAAAGAAGATCTCTAGCAAATTTTGGAATATCACCATTAACTATTCGAGTGAGCAGCAAGGTGATAGACGTTAACAAGGCACGGCCGGCTTCAGCAGTAGCTCAAAGGTTAAGTCCTTTATATGGCTTGGGCGCAGTCCGTCCAGGCCTCCACAGCTATTGAGTGCAAAAGACTTTATTCCTCGCACTGTTTCAAATTCCGTGGGAGTAAATGCCGGAAGGTCTTCTGGCATTTTCAAGTTCCGCTGGTTCGGTAGTGGAGCAGGGTGCTTCCTTCTCAATAACTCCAAGACTTCAGGTTTCAACAGCGCTTCGTCACAAAATACCACTCTCACAGCTGTGCGAACGTCCCCTTCTATTAATTTTCGGTTCACCCTTTCTCGAAATGCTTTAGAATTTTCCTGTTTACTCCCAGCTTTTGTAGACAACTGTTTGCACCGAAATACTTGATCAGGCTCGATTCCAGAGTCGGAAATGAAGTCTAGCTTACCTTGCCCACATCTAGGGACTCTCCTTGACGAAAACAGCTTGAGGATCGGGGTGGCACTGCGCCTAGGACTGGACATATGACAGAGACACAAATGCCGTTGCAGCGGGGACGTTGATACGAAAGAATTACATCCACTCTCTTGCCGACAGAGTGCTGGTCGAGCCCCGCGCCACACAGCCATCAATGACATCATTTTTCGAGCCCTCAGGCTGCGGGATTTCCGGCCCAATTGGAACCATTGGGCTTAGACAGAGGCGACGGGAAGAGGCCGTAAGAATTACGTTATTCCCATACTTCCACGGAAAATCACTCTTCTGGGACGCAACGTGTGTGGACACCTTCTCAGGAACCAGATTGCTGACGGCGACGCACTCTCCTAAAGACGCAGTCGACCAGGCGAAGGTCAAGAAAATCCATAAGTACGAATCTTTCGGAGACCATTACCATTTCGCCCCCATTGCTGCGGAGACAACTGGAACTGTAAGCGCAAAGACGAAGGCCTTTCTCCACAGCATTGGAAGCAAACTCGCCTCAAAAAGGTGCGAGCCACGGGAGTGACTCTGGTTGAAGCAGAGGCTCGAAATGGCGATTATCAGAGGTAGCGCCTTCGCCATTCTGTCGTTTTAATTATTGCCTAATTTTCATTATTTTAAATAACAATTTATTAACGAAAGAGTCATGAGTTATTTGGAGGGGAATTAAATCTGAGTCTTACCTCGACTTGGACTTTGCACCACGACCCTCTCTCCGTAAGTATTCTCTCAAATCGGTTCTTTCTGTGATGGCTCCGATCAATAAAAAATTACTTATTCAAGTGTCCAGCACTTGTATTGACTGTCTATCTCGCATCAACATTTTCGGGAGCGACATAAATGTAGTCTACTGTAGAAAAGGGAAGAAATACGAAGGGGTCCTGAACCGGTTCACGTTTGGGAAATTGCCGTAAAACAATTAGAGATATGAACAAAAAGTCTGTCTCTTCTCAAGAGACTGGGAGCTCTGAATATATTCATAAGTCATGTTCATCAACACAGACGGATACATATCGTTCATTCAGTCGCTAATTTTACCTTTTCTTGTGAAGTGCCCTTTAAAAAGTAAGCACTTCCGAGTTGCCGTAAGCACGCAAAATGCCTAGGGTTTCGCTCATGCAGAACACACACTTTATTTAAGTAAAGAACAGTTATTATAACTAATCGTAGAGAGAACCAAAGAATGCTCTTCACTTTTTTGTTTTCTTTTTTTTGTGGGTATGTCCCTTTAAACTATCCAGTTCCGCAGTGAATCTCCACTGATGACGGCGTCACTCTTCAAGCCCTTTTTGCATCGTAGATGCGTGGAACCTTCCACCAGGTGAACAGCAGCGAGAATCGAACCCGTGACTTAAACCACTTAGTTCGACACCTAACCACTGTGCCCTTTAGTCGCATGAAATAAATTCACCTTGAATTCACGAAATTTATTTCTATGACCTCGAATGTGAAGGAAAGTATGCTACCTGTTCCATGGATTTACCTCTTTTATTCTCCCTCCTGGAAGTAATGCTGATTCGGATATAATCTTTTTAGAAAATAAGTAGTTCCCTGCAATATATCTCACGCATTTGTTATATTCTTCTCAAATGACCTCTTAGGTCCCTTCATATAGCTCGATGCCTCTTCGCCAATCGTGCAACCCACAATTTGAACAAAATAACTGCACACTAGTAGGATTCAAAATAATCGTTACTTAACAATGTGACAGTGCTCAACAAATCTGAAATTATAAGCCAGGCCCACTTGGGGTTACATTCTTCAGTCGTCAAAAAAAACCGACAGTTTAAATGAGACTGAGAGTACTAATAATTTGTTAAATGTTTCTTCTTAAATTCATATCACCCACAATTTTGTGCACGTGGCAGAATCCTCATATATCTAAGATTACTTCCATGTCTACCTACAAAATTCCGCCCCTTTACGATATAAAGGAAAAAGTAAATTCAGTCTGTAAAATCTAATTTATATACTTTCTTACTGTCTCACGTGGTTCTGATTCTAAATATTCGTCATAATCTTTTTATTTACTTTAACTTTGTGGCTTTCTAACAATTTGAGTTTTTATTTTTTATAATCTCGTTCGATCCCCGAAAGGAAATCTCTAGGGTACCTTTTGTATTCTCAACAAAGACACAATACCGCTTATGCTATCTTGCCAATGTTCATTTGGCATCCTTACTTCTTATCTCGTTAAATTCCCAACCAAGACAAGGACTTGGGTCATTTCGTTTGATATCCCAATTACTCATGTAATCAATATTGCTAAGTTCATGCAAATTGACGTTGATCAATGTGCAATGTGAATTAGGTAATAGATAAAAATTTCAATTTATAGAATAAATTCACAAGTGACCATTATGTGAAAAAATAGTTGTGGTTCATAGAGACCAATATCAGATGCCGAAAGATGACAATTTTTTGGTAGCATTATACGGTGCTCAGGCATCACGCTATGGATGCGTATTTTAATTTTTTTGGAATCTTGCTTCCACGGAAATCCGACACTACCACTGAAATTAATTATTCAATGAATATATTTTACCGCCAAAAAGGAGGTTAGCCGCTAATATTGATTTACTTAATAAATATTATTACGAAATATAAACCCTAAAATTTTGTAGAGTTGGAATGTTAATAAAAAATTTTTTTAATATTGGTTTCATCATCAATAAGTTTTCAATAAAATGCACGATAATTCCTTTTACATTTATTAAATTGATATTGTTTCATTCCAAGCTAATATTTACTTGATTGATTTTATGAAAAATCTTAAAATGATTTTTCAGTTTTGAGGGCTTCATTTATTTGTAAAAACTTTCTACACATAAGAAGTAAATTTTTGTGCTCGTAAGTATCCTCCAAACTGTAAGTGTTCATCCCAATATATACGTCGTTTTATTTTTTTATCAGACATCTAAAAAATATTAAATACAATTAGAAAATATATCAGTAAATAATTTTTCAGAAAAGTACACACAAGAAACACAAGAAAAGTAGAATTAATTAAAAAAGCGCGTGATAATGATATATAAAACCTAATCAAATACTTATAATAATTCAAAAATTAAAATTCCAACGTGTCATCCACTTTGGTCCTAATGAGAAAATCCTTAATCCGTTCCACTACCATGCTCTTTACTGACTTGATCAAGGTTTCCTCCTCCTCATCTAGTGGTTCCTCATTTCTTTTATGAAGGGCCTTGATTGCCGTTATCCTCGTCTTGTCCAAAAGATTGATTATTCTTGCTCTTTTGGGCAAAAATACCATCTTTCATATCTGTAGACAGAGAGGGCAGAATAATTCTTTCAAATATAAAGATAAACGTCTCCTTTTTCAAATTTAGTATTCGTAGACACAGGAGTGCTTGGTAAGCCTTTTTCTTTTTCATTTTTGCATCTTCAACATAATCTCCTCTACATCCAAAACAGACAGCATTGCTAATGCCACTCAATGTGTACTCTTGTTAAAAAAAACTTTGTATATGTGAAATTCTCATGGCTTTTGACTTTTTAATTGAGAGACTTAAGGCACAAGATTAACACCACTAGAAAATTTCATATTAAAATCCACGTAATCTTCGCTGCGATTCTACCAGACTTATAGAGATGTCTGATGTTAGTATGTCGTCCGCGTAAATAATCACATTAGTACTAGGATTCCTGGGAGCCGGAAAATCTTCCATAAATATATTAAATAGCAGAGTACTTAATTCTGAGCATTGTTTCCTCTTCATAGCAATCTCTTCAGGAATAAATCCTCCACATCTCACAAATGATCTTCTCCCTGTCAGAAGAACTCTAAACCAATCAAGTAAAAGTTTTAGGATTCTAGCTGCGAATAGGTGACAAAACAGCCTATTCCAAGATATTGTGAATTTAATCTATGAGATGAAGCCTAGACCTATAACATTATTATTATAATAAGTGCCGATTAGTATAACGATTTGAATTCGAATCTTTAACAACACTGCCATTGGATCTCTTCAAATTAACAGCTTCTGAGTTAGATCAAGGAGTTACAAGCCTCCGATAAGACTTCCAGAATGTTGGGTTCTTGGTTTCCAACCATCTTGCCTCAGTTCTCCATTTTTAATGACTTCTTTAAATAAGAAATCTATAGTTTTTTGAGTATATCGGATTCGTCTCTTAAGAAATTCTTGATCCAAACAATCCAGACACTACTTAATTTTGCGCGAAGGCGATTTCGGCTTAGAATTGCCCGTATCACTGGATAATGTAATGCGATCAACGGAATTATTAAGCGACCACTGAGTTTGCTGGATATTCTTCCATTCTTGAACCTGTTGGATTGGACAGAGAGAACGGAAAACGGCCTGACGGAATCAAAATTTTCTCATTCAAAAAGAGGAAACCTTTGGTATGGGATGCTACTTGTGTCGACCCCCTTTGCTGATACAACATTATTGGGAGCGTGGTAGACACACTGTATGCCGTGAAAAAAACGACGAGGGTTAAGGAGAAGAAATACGAAGCCTTACGCGATTGATTCGCGTTCTTCCCCATTTTTGTTAAACCACAAAGCTACACTAAAAAGCCACGACGCACGTGAGACCAGGTGGCTTCTCCAGCTGATCTCTGTTGCGATCTTTGCATAAATTTAAAATCCCTTGTAGTTTGAATCTTAATTGAGACAAAATACTAGTGATATATGGACATATATTCTCCCTATAAAAAATCAGTCTACGTGCAATAACTCTTCCAAAAAACAAGGAAATGAGATTTCAAAGCCAACTAATTAAATGATCACAGCTTATAATAAATAACTAACTCCTTGAGAAGTCCGCAGAGATCTCTCAAAATGTCTGCTGAAAAACTTTATCGAGTTGTCTTTTTCAGAACCGATAGAGATTCTTAAATCATTTTCCAAATATGTTGGCATTTAGTTAGTTGTCTTGACATCACTAACATGTAAGAGACCGGCCGCCATCGAGCTTTATAGCATCTGCACCAGATATGTAATGATTGCTGAATTCTTGCGCGAACTCGGATTAGTGCTTGCCAGAAAGAAAAAAGATCAACGAGAAGGGTTATGGCTAAGACAAAAGATTGGAATGGCCATGCTTCGAGGGAACTCGTTCTCGATATACGCAGCCGGTTTTTTTAACTAAAGTTTGTTTTTTGTTTAAAAAAACTTGAAACTTAAAATAATAATTTTTATTTTTTAACTTAATTTATTCCAAAGACCAAGGGTAACCAAACTAACTAACATCTTGATTCTGACTCGTTCCAACGTTGCAGAACTTGTCTCCAGGTAACAAGGTTATCCCCGGCGAAAGAATAGGTGGATCCTCTTGATGTCGGCCAGGCATTAGGCGTCTCCTCAGAAATGTGGATCCAATGACGCCATCGGAGAAAGAAAAATAATTATTCACAAACAAGCCACTTAGCACCACATGGCGCCATATGGCCAATAAATTTAAATTCACTTATGGTGGAAAAGCATAATTTTTTAGATAAAAATTTGTACTAAATTTGAAGTAAAAAATATTTATAAATTGGCTAACCAAAATGTGTTTGTAATAAAATTTGACGTAATGGAGTTAGGTTTGTGAAGATGTACAATCATGATCGATGCGCTGATATTTTCTATCATTCCTGGGAAAAGCAGCAAAAAAAGTAAAATTAAATTCTAAATGAAGGCGTTCACAGCTTGGTGTAATTCCCACAACCGGAAAACCAACTGCCAAATAGCTGAATTTGACACTGATTTATCCGATTGATTTTTACTAATTCGTCTGCTTGAAGTAATTTCCAACGAGAAAATTCATTGGTTGAAACCAAAAACACGCGGCTTCACAAAATTATCAACGTCAATCAGGTTCTTAAATTCATGGTCAGCAAGGGAGTGAAACTCGTCTCAGTTAGAGCAGAAGGTACAGATGTACTGCTTTTATCAGAAATAGTCGACCGAAATGTCAAAATTACACTGGTGATGATCCGGACCATAATCCTACGGTTCGCAATACAAGGTATCACGATGGAAAGTAGGGCTGGCTTTTTTAAATCCACAGAGAAATTTGCCAAGGAAGGGCTGCTTTTGTGGTGTCAACGAAAGACTGCTGAGTATGAAGGAGTGAATATCAATAACTTCCATACTAGTTATAAGTACGGACTAGCCTTTGCTGCTATAATTAATAGACACAGACCAGATCTAATAGAATTTGACGATTTAAAGCATTACACGTATTTACCCAAGCCTGAAACACCGGAAGAGAATCTAAGGCGAGCATTCCAAGTAGCAGAGAAGCATCTGGATATACCCTGTATGCTTGACCTCGAAGGTAACTAGGTTTATCATCTTAGATTTCGCTGGACGTGCGGATGAACGTTCTGTTATGACATATGTCTCCTCGTTGTATCAAAGATTTATAAAGGACGAACTGGTGTAGTTTTGTGTTACTGGTAGACAACTAAGACAGAACAGAATGTATGCTCTTTGATAGGAGTAGTGAGGGAGAGTGAGATATTTTTGTATCTGCTTGAGGGTAACTCTGTAATGATCTCGTGTATTAATAATAAAAAAGACTGACTGTCCAAACGACCAGAATTCGGGAGTTCTGATGAGATGAGGGAACAGTTAGAGAAATACAACTTGTTTTCCATGAAAGAGATGCCTTTTAAATATTCAGAGAACGTTCAAACGGAGATCATCGCGCACATCTTGAAAGCAATGCAAGTCAATAGGAGTGATTTTAACGACGGACTATTCCATAATATTATCATGGAGTGGACGAGTATGGAGGATTTACCCCAAAAGTACAAGGAATGGATAAATTCCGAGAATAACAGGTCACGTGGGTAATAAGTTGTAGATTTAAGTTTACTGAAAGTGTGACTATGTGCTTCCATCGCAAATGTGACTTTTATGATGCGTGGATTTCAGGTAGGAAGAAGAAATAAACTCACGTGGATTGTCCGACTTGAAGGTACTCATAATAAGTGATCAAGGCTACGATTAACGAGTGCTTCCATCACAAATGTGACTTTTATGATGCGTGGATTTCAGGTAGGAAGAAGAAATAAACTCACGTGGATTGTCCGACTTAAAAGTACTCATAATAAGTGATCAAGGCTACGATTAACGAAACTAGGATTGTGATGAACGCATTGAACTATCAGATTATTACTGATTTTGATGATACAACTGACGGTCACCGTGAGAATGGATACACGTTAATAGATTTCGTGGACAATCGGCTGAATACGATTGGAGGAGAGTTTAAAGTATGCAAAACTAATATCGGAAAAGGAGGATATTGATGAGCAGTTGGTGGTTGTTTCCGCGATATGCGATAGCCAGACTCCATTTCCGCGATGAGGCCGACTTAATGCTTGCTAGTCGGTGTTGATTGGCAAGCAAAGTTCGACTGAAATTCAAAGCCCAACTCCCCACAACTTGCTAACTCTATCAAGCTCCGAGTCCAAGGTATGTCTGATTGCGTTACATAGGACCCCTTGGACCAAGCGACTGCAGCTAGCAAGGGATGAAAAGTAGGAACGCAAGGAGGGATCTAAACACAATTTCCCATTTCTCGCAGGTATTTGCACATTGTCCAGCCCAGATCATCGAATTTGACATTCAGTATTGACTGTGTGATCGTCTCAGAGTCCCATCAGCCGACGATAGTGCTCTCTGGTGTTCAAAACATGGTGAACATCTCAAAATGTACATCCTCTTCGACATGGAAATACATTTCTTGAGCAATAAAAACGACACGTGGATCCAAAGATGATACTCTGTAAAGGCTTCAACTTAATTATCCTTAGTGGTGAGGCAGTTTTCCAGCTCGTCGTTTCCGAGAGGGTAGCCGAAAAAGTGTGCATTATCCAAGGAGGATGTGCTAAAACATGGAAGTAAGGATCTGAATTCTTGGCAGGCAGTAGAAATGCTTGGAGATGAGCAGGAAATCAGTTCCGATTTCATAACATTTACACTTAAACCCAATTGGTTTAGAGCTGGAATGGTTGAAGAAATATCCTGATATACATACTTCAAATTCAGTGGGAGTAAAAGCTGCGAGGTCTTCTAGCATTGTCAAGTTCCGCTGGTTCGGTGGTGGAGCAGGGTGCTTCCTTCTCAGTAACTCCAAGACTTCTCGGCATGGCTTCAACAGTGATTCGTCACAAGACACTACTATTACAGCTGCGTGAACGTCCCCTTCTATGTTGAAATTAAGCTTTATTCATGAGTAGCCCCAATGGCTGATACTCATTGCACATACTCTTGGCCTTATGAAGCTTTACTTCTCAATTTAACAAACGGCAATTTTCACAATTACAATTGAAGTAAAATTACAATCAACAATATTAATGAAGTACTTCAAGAAAATGGATGGACCCTCTTTGTTTTCGATGAGACCTAAAAGAATCCCGCCGATCATTTTTATTTCTCATTCAAACGTATTCGAAGGCTTGAAGAT
>RDEW01000093.1:0-16604 GCA_011109175.1 Dicyema japonicum
GGGTTGGTTCTTGTCACGTCTGCATATGGGCACCGGTTCGAGCATAGAAGAGTATCCGGCAAAAAATACTCAGCCCTCGAAAATCCGTTCCATTTTTTTCCTAATCACCTTTGAAATTTCTTTGGCGATTGGAAAAATTGTTTAAATAGCCATCGATAAATTGGGAATTCAATTTAGAATTCAGTTAGAGACCACCGTAAACTGAGCGGGTTCCCATGGCACCTTGGAATCCCCCATCGTCAGCTTTAATGATAAATATCCCCCGGCAGCTGGAGCTTGATTTGCTTTTATCGTTTAATAAAGTTTATTTGTGGTGAGATAAATAATTTTTATTGGAATGATGTTCATTTTTATTTTCTGAAAATAAATATGCCAAGAATGCGTAACAGGGATAAAGTTTTTTTATAATCGGATAATTTTACTATTTTATTAAACTTTTAAAATGCTACAAGTTAGTGAGCAGCTAACCATTGAGAGCCCATTTTCTCGTACGATTTGACAAATGCGCTATATCAGCTATTCTTCTCGGCTGTGCCTTCTTTTTTCTATCAACGAGCCGATATCACGTAGAAATGAAAAAAAATTTGATCCACTTGTCTTAGGAGACGTCAGGAACCTGACCTGCATCCATAAAGGCTATATCTCTTCTCTACACCACTGAAGAGATTTTCAAAATGGATAATATGAATAGACACGTTTTACTCAGTCTATGGTAACTTGAAATATCCTAATTAGCCGCTAATCGACTTTTGGCTTCTTTACGGTATATCTGGGATATAGGCAAACCTTGTGATTCTCTTAGCCAATAAAGCAAAATAAAATACAATAATCCATTTTCTTAGAGCATAAAGATATCACTATTTTTATTTACAAATAAGAAAACAGTCAGACAGCTTCTTCCTGACTGCGTAACTATTCCTTCTCAGGACGGTTAGCGAGATTCGCTCAAAAGCCAGATTATAACACTGAATGACGTGCGTTTTAGAATGAGTAATGATACTTAATGATGCAATGCTAATTTCCAAACAATTGATTACCGATTGCTGTAAGACATGCTTTAGCATTGTCGAGCTCCTATCAATTAACTTGTAAATATTGCTATTAATCAATGTTCAGCTTAAGTGAACTTGAATAAAACTTTAAAATTAATAATCAAATTTTTGTGTTCTTATTATTTAATGGTTACCAAATGATTGATCTTTGTACTGGTAAGTATCGAACAAACTCTGTTGATCGGTTTTGCCTGCAATAGAAGTTTCATTTAAAATAGTATTATTTCATTTTCTATCGGATTAAAGGCAAAGTTATTAATCATGAATTTAAGATGAGGAACGAGCCACAACATTATAGATTTTTATTTTTAATATAATTTAAAAATATAATTAAAATGTTAAATATTCAAATATATTAATAAATACAACTTAATGTCCATTTCATGGTCTCATTTCATATTATCGTTTTTCATAATTTCTGTAGTTTATTATTCAAATTATTTTAGATCACAGGAGTACTTATTCTCATTCAATGGCTGAGATATCTGACTTTCTACCATAACTACAACCATTCCTTTTTAATGGATAAAAATTTTTCCATAATTTTTTCTGTAATGATCCTATCTGGTTTAACTTTCATAATCACATCTCTTCTTGACATTTCATTTCACATTTTTAAGGGCCTTTTTATCATTCCGGTTAAAATTTACTAAAAATATTACTAGTATTTATTCTTTCTCGTGTTCTCACTCTCAATTTGTATTTTTTTTAGTTTATTCCAAACGGTTTATAAAAATAAGGTTTTTTGCTGCAATATTTTAGGGCTTTTCTTTTATTTTGAAGACAATTTATAATCAAATAACGAATTATTACGTAACTGACGTTTCTATGTGTTCAATGGATTTCTTACAGCATATTGTAATTTGATGTCATATTCCGATAGATTGGGTGTTGTGGGGCTATCAACAGCTCCGACTGGAATAACACGCGGATTCCAGGTTCCTGCTACATCAACCACAATTTGAATTCTGATTTGTCAGATCTTTTGTTCAAAAAAGTTGCTAAACGTGTTTAACTTTTGTAAAGCGATGCTTTATTCTTATACAGGAGTATGTGGAGAACAATATACCGCTTATTATAACCATTAATGTCATCATCCTGACATTAATTGTAAGTTTTTTTGTTATGGTAGAGTTTGCTGCTTATAAGAGAATGTTTTAGATTAATATTTGGCCGAAATAACTCTGATAGATGATGTATTAACTATTTTTTTGTTTAATGAATATTTTATTTTTTCCTGCGGTTTACTTTAATTTTGTGGTTATCGTAGTAGTTGAATTAATCTCTCGTAAGAGTTAGTGGAGTTCATAACTTTTGGTATGGAATATGCTGAAATTTTTCATTTTTTGGGTCAAAGCAACGATTATCGAATTAAGTGTCATGATGGTTTTAAGATATTAACTTGGTAAATTAAGTAGAGATTAAACAGCCCTCCCGATAAGAGGTAGGTAATTTTTTATTGCTTAAGCCCACCATAGGCAGAACTCACACTTTATTTTGAGAAGAAAGAGAAGAAATGTTACCTAACCCAAGGCAGTAGAGATTATATAGATTTATATTATTTTTGTCAGGTTGTGTTGTAATTTTTGGAGTTTTTTGAATTAAGAATAAGTTGAAAAGTATCTTCTCAGCATCGAATGTCCTATTCCTTCAAAAATGAAGAGATTAATAATTTTTTATTTAATAACCCCGGATATAATGGAAAGCGGCTAAGAATTAATTAACGTCTTATTCACGGATATCCAGTTCTACTACTGGAATGGAACGAATCCTGCACAAGCGTCCGCCATTGTGGGAACTCCTCCAGTAGAGAAGCGAAGAGATTGACCTTTTTTGATGTCGAAATTTGGCTCCTACTGAGAATGGTGGATCAACTAATGTATTTTAGCATTAGATGAAGGTACAGAGCATAACGAAATTTTTCTACCAGGTAGTGGAGTGAGAATAGATCTTAAAGCTAATAGCAACACGAGGGACAACATAACCACTATTATTATTTAACCCTCTAAAATCGAACAAGGAGGGGTTCAACCATCTAATTATGGGACCCCGGAAGGCTTCAACGGGCATGAGAGGTTTTCTCTTCAGTTTTTCTGTATCCACGATGCTTCTCTTTTAGAAAGATTTGGAGAGGTTGATTTTTTCTGAATCTAAGATTTTCGGCGGCTTCTTCCACTGATCGAATAAATGATTAGATTCAGCGGCGCAGAGAGTGAGGAAACAGGACACATTAATTCGATTGCAGAGAATAACCACTATGCTACCTGGGGACAGATTAATAATTAGAGGATAAAATACAAATTTCCAGGTTCAATTGTTAATGATTTTAATGGTCATAATTTATGCGAAAATATAGAATTAATGAATATTGATAAAATGTATACTTATAAAAATAGTTCATGAAATTTAAGATTATTATTTTCCAAATGGATATTAAGTCCCTCAAGGACACTTAGAAAAAATATTTATTAAATAAAATTTATTGCAGAACATTACACTCGATTTTGTTCAAATGTATTGATGTAACAAATGTCGACCTATCTACTTCCTCGGAATGGTCATCCAAGGGAAATAACGGCCCACGGAGCGAAGCATTGTACTGTCTTCTGCAAGACAGGAATTTGTTTTTCGCACACACGGGTTCAATTTGCAACCATCGTAAAAAAAGCAAGAAAACTGTTGATCATTTGGCCACTCAGTGTGGTAAAATGCTAAATAGTGATTATCTCCGAAGACATAATAAAGTGGTAAAGTGCATCCATCTTCATCTTTGTCGAATTTATGGAATCAAAAGAAGCAGGAAATTGAAAGGACATTCGGTTCAGTCAATATTGACGAATCAAAATGTCGAAATCAGAGTTGACACGTCGATTATGACAGAAACAAAAGTCAAATTCAATAAACCTGATATTTTTGTTTATGACAAAACAAAAAAGGAAGTAGCCTTAATCGAAGCGGCAATTACCTCACAAGACCCACTAAAGCAAGTTAAAGTTGAGAAACTTTATAAATATGACTTGCTTGCAAATGAACTTTCGCTGCTTTATGAATGCCAAGTGAAGATTATTCCAATGGTTTTGACATGGGATAGAGTTGTCTCAAGATGCTTCAAGAATCATATGAATAAATTATCTATTAAAGAATCAACGAGGACTTACATCCAATCGGTTGTTCTGAAGAGAACGCTCGAAAGTATGCTCATTGAACATAAGCATGGGATGATGGTATACAATGAAGAGTACGCCTCTGCTACCTCCCAACTTGTGGAACTGGCATGCCGTGAGGACAGCCCACTGGACTCTAACGGAGATATTTCGACTGAATCTGATCGGGAGTAACAGGGAGTTTATGGCACACTTTTCTTCTAAGAGAAGAAGAAGGATTACTAACAATCTGGATCAAAATCCGCTTAATTAGTTAATTTACTCGTTATAAACAAATATAAAATGTTTATCTCCCAAATGGCCGCATGATTCCATGTTGCTGACTACATGATTTAAGATTCATCTACTTCTCTCTGGTTGCGTCATTAGATCCACCTTACTAAAGAGACGGCCAATGCCTGTCCAGCATTCAAAAGGATCCATTTATTCATTCCACGGGAATAATTTCGACCTCTGGCTACGAGTTCTGGAATTGACCTCAACTCCTATGACAAAGCTTTTTGAATCACTGTTCTTGGATGAGGGTTCTTCTGGAAAGCTTCAGGATCAAGAAATTAGTTAGTTCGATTTTACCCTTGATCTATGGAATATTTAATTTAAATTTTAATAGAGGAAGAGAAAAGACAGCTGCGAAGAAAGAAGACTGATTGTTCGCAAATCTTTAAAAAAAATTCTATCTCTATCATGAGATCTGATAACTAATAATAACATTTTTCCTTTATTTCCTTAGTAAATTATTCGAATTGAATAAATTATGCGGAAACTATTAAGATTCAGCAACCGAGAATACTTCGCTGATGCCTTGAAACCTAGAGGACAGGAAGACCTCAATTTTCTAATGGGTTTGTCGTGTTACTAGAAAATATAAAGAGCTCAATCCTTGTCTGGAAGTATATAATTAATTATAACGTATATGATTCTATGCTTGGTGATAATAAAGTCGACCAATCATTTACCGATCGATAGAGTATTTTTCTAAGAAAATATCTGGCGTCATTTTACGGAAATATCCTACTCTTGTTGGTTCTCTCATGTTTGTGGACTATATTAAAACTAAAAAACATCGATTTGAATCTCAGACACGAGAATTGGAAAAATCGTGGATGATTTGTTCATCCCCACATTTTGAGGTTGTTGCCAATTATTAAGTATTATATCATATTATTTTATTATTACAAAACCGCAAATATTCATTTGTGAGTGTCGGTCAGAATTCAGATATTTCTGGTTCGAATTTCTCTGCTTATATATTTTGTCTGATGGTTCATGCATATGCGACACCCCTTTACTTAGCAAGTGACGCCGTCACCAATAAGGAAATCAACGCGGAATTGGATTGTCTACTTGGATCTCACGGAATCAATAGAAAAAAAGTTGAGAATACTCTGCTTTGGCCCCCTTCAATATTTCTTTAAATAAAAGTTTGTGTTTTTTCCACTTGAAAGTTAGTGGTGTAAACTTAATTATATACCCCCCGATTCCTTCGAGTGAAAGAAACCAATGGCTTCCAGAGATCCGTAGGGTGTATTTATTGCTGTGTAGAACTTGGAGGTGCACCCGGACAAGAAAAGTGGCCCGTAATCTGGTCGACTGTTGGAAGCATTACTACACCCCTACGAAAAAGAGATTTATTAAAATTATTAATTCTTTTTGAATATCCTCCAAAATTCTATTATCCTTAATTACAATTTTTTGGTTCTCTATGTTTATGATTTTTCCTGTTCAGGTCTATGAATTAAGTAATTCGAGTTTATTCAAACATTTTAAATCAATTAAGTAAATCGGTCAATAATGTACACTTGACCCTCGCAAATTAGCCATCTTTGAATCCTTATAATTTTGTGGCTAATTTAAAAAACTAATTTGTGATAAGCAAAAGTCCTATTTGTTTTGTGTCTTCGAAAAGAAGAAAGAGTCCCTTGAAAAGACGGAAGATGTAAGAAGGCTTGCCTGCCTCAAAACAGCCAGTTGTTACTCGACGGGGGCCTGGAGGAACGCTTATCCATCTGCCGAAATTGGAAACCTGTTGGATGATGAGGCTGTGAGAATAGCTACCTCGCTTCGTCTTGGTCTTAAATTGTGTGCCGAAAGAAAATGCCGCTGTGGACGTTGGATCGATCCTTTTGGTTATTATCCCTTGTCATGCAAGATGAGTGCGGGTCGTTTCCCCAGGCACTCCTGTCTTAACATGACATTAAAGAATTCCCTTGCTTCTGCTGGACACCATTGCCTGTTAGAACCTGCTGGTCTTTCCTGAAACGATGGAAAACGCCCTGATGGGATGACGACTTTTCCATTCGCCAACGGACGAAACCTGATCTGGGACGCGACGTGTGTTGATACTTATTCCCCGTCTAATTTGGTTGCTTCTGCTTCAGACCCAGGACATGCTTCAAAGCAGACCGAGGAACGAAAGAGGAGGAAGTACCAGAGAATTTCGGAGGAGTATCTTTTTGTTCCATTTGCGGTGGAAACGTCAGGAATCCTTGGCCCCCAAGCAGATGAGTTGGTTCGTAAGATCGGCTCCATGATTCAAGCTGTGACCAAGGATCCGCGAGAGACTGGTTGGTTCCGAGAACGTATCTCGTTGGCTATTGTTAGGGGAAATAGCATGGCCATTCAGATGCCTTAATTTAATTTTTATTCTTTTTATTCTTTTTTCACTTAACTAATCTATTTTTGAAAAAAAATTAAAAAAAATAAAAAAATAAAAAAAAAATTTAAAAAACAAAAATCAATAATTTTGAACAACAATTTTTTAAATGTGTTAAATAAAAAAATATATTCAAGGTTAAGTTCGTTATTGAAGTTATTTAAAACTGAAACAATTCCTGATCATCTCTTCGGATACGTCTTCCCAAGTCATTTTTGTAAAATAGACTGAATCCTTGCGGCCTTAGTAGTTATAAAAGTATCATTTAAAAAACCACCTTGAAAATCGATTTTTCGAAAACTACCTTTAGACTATAATACATTCAACCAACTTCTTTTCAAGCTATAGAAACTTTGATTTATGTGGTTAAAAGATGGTTGATATTTTTTAGAATCTTGAATTTTTCAAGATGATATCCTTTTTCAGTAAACGATTATTTATTGTTTTTCGAAACATGTTTAAGAATATATCAGTTAACTGCTCTGACGAAGTAGCATTATTTTCTTTTTTATAATTAACAATATTCCAACAAGAGTTAAATAGAGTATAGGGTGCACTCCGGAAGACACAACTTTTGTGACATAGACACAGAGTAGTGTTTGAGATAGATTTAGCTCATATTTAAAGTAAGTGTTAGATATAGACTTGTTTTATTATTATTTATTAACCCCGGATACACCCAGAAAGAAGTTAAGTATACAACTAATTAAGTGTATCCAGTTTCCACTTTTACAGAAACAGAGACCATCCGGAATCAACTTAAAAGGTAAAAGACGTCTATAGTTGCAGTTGTGGAGACCCCTCCAGTGGAGTGGGGGAGAGCAAATGATCCTTTTTCGTGCCGGCCTAGCACTGGGCGCCACCTAGACAGGTGGATCACATGATGCCACTCTAATAGGAAAAAAGAGGAGGAACAGAAGAACAAAACTGAAACTTTAACCAATTAGCCACGAAGCATCACATGGCGCCACGCGGCTATTTTTCCATCACAATTCTTAAGGCAAGTTAATGTTTTTATTTATTTATTTAACACCCAAGACCACGGTAAAACCAAAACTAACTATCACGTGATCCCGATGCGCTCCGCCAAAATCCTCATTTTTTCCCGGTGCTCCTGCCTCGTACCCACACAAGCTTGTACAGGGCGGCTGACTGTATTTGCAGGGCCACCTTCCCGCATGCCGGAGTTTTGTTTAATGAGGGCCTCCAGAGTAGTCGGTCCGGTTCTGTGTCTCCCACAAGACCATCGCTCCGTCATTCTGAAAGCTTTCTTTTAAACGTCCTCGATTTTCTTAGTATTCGTCCATGATAATGAAGGTCCCCACGAAGCACACGCGTACGAGAAGCATGGTTCGATGTATTGCTTGTAAATGTTCATCAAGACCGGGTAGGTACCTGTCTTCCATATTCCAGATAAACATTTTTATACATTGATCCTCCTCTCGCACTTCAGAACAATGTTTGCCACGTGTTGTGACAAACATAAGTGTGTATCCAGTGTCACGCCCAGGATTTTCTGACATTTGGTGAAGGGAATTTCAATGTTGTCCAATTTGAACTTGACAGTCATCCTCCCCAATTTTTTATCCGAAGTAAACATAGACGTGACCGACTTTCTGGAATTTATCGTGAGTCGGTTCTTCATTACCCAGGCGTTGAGTGGGTCTAAGTTAATTTGTAATCTTTCTGTAGCATTTTGGATATCCCGATCACGCGAGGCCAAAACAATGTCGTCCGCATATGTGAGTAGAACATCGTTATTTGATTCCGGTGTCGGGAGGTCTTTCAGGTATAAATTAAATAAGGCGGGGGGAAAAGGAGATCCTTGGGGGACACCGTTTGGGAAAAGACGTGAGACTGATTTCAGCCCTCTGAGGCATACACGTCCTCTTCGTCCACTTAAGAAATTTGTTATCCAAAGTTTAAGTTTTCCCGGGATCTCAGACTGGAAAATTTTCTTTGATAATATTTTTATCGAAATAGAATCAAAGGCCTTGTTAATATCAATGAAACATAAAATTGTTTTCAAATGCCTTGGTTTGTTTGAAAAACCATTTCTAATTAAATTGGTTAATTTCTGTAGGTACGTTGATGTAGAACAATCGCTCTTGAATCCGTTGAAAATCCTTTTCTGGTAAGAAAGCCTTGATTCTCCCAATCACAAGCCTTTCCAGGATTTTCGATATGGAACATAACAATGACACAGGTCTAAATGATGCCGGATCTTCCTTAGGTTTCCCAGGTTTCAGTATAGGTCGGATGTTGGCTTGCTTCCATAACAACGGTATTACATTACAATTAATTGAATGGTTATACACCTACGTTGGAAAACCGACTACAATATCTCCAAGGTTCTTCGATAACACTACTGGAATGTTGTCGGGACCGGCAGAGTACGTTGTTCTTGTAAAACGCAGCGCCTTCTTCACGTCTTAATCCGAGAAGTAAACTGGGTTAGAATCCTTCTTCAGTTTTCTCCATGAAGAGAGAAGCACTTCCGACTTCCTGTGTTCCTTGTACAAAATTTTTGTGTAGAATTTTATCAAATTGTTAACGTCTCGTTGAGTATAGTCATCCTCGGGGGAAGTTTCTTCTCCATTTGCAACATTTCGAATGGCTTTCCACACTTCTCCGGTACTACGGTTGCGATTTACATTTGTAAGAATCCGATTCCACTTCAATTTCTGGGCCTTGAACTCTCTGGCCTTTATTTCGTTGTTTAAAGCTCTGATACGGAGTTTCGTTTTTAATGTGATCCAATTAAATTTTTTGAGGTGATTTCTTTCTTTGATCAATGCCGACTTCCCTCGACCATTAGAAGAGTTTAGACGATGCTTGGGAATGGCCAATGATCTTGCTTCTGGGATTGTCAAGTAAAGTATTTGATCGCTTTTTCTAGCGATTTGAAGCTGACCAAGTCAGAATTCTTCAGTCTATCATCAGAGATTGAGCGATACAATTTCCAATTAGCAGCTTTGTAGTTATAACTAGCAGGTGTTCTCCTCACTCTGACTTCTCTCATGACCTCTGACCAAGTCAGAATTCTTCAGTCTATCATCAGAGATTGAGCGATACAATTTCCAATTAGCAGCTTTGTAGTTATAACTAGCAGGTGTTCTCCTCACTCTGACTTCTCTCATGACCTTCATCACAATTGGATTATGGTCGCTTCTTGTTTCGTAGAAAACTGTCCACTCAATTTTTGATGAAAGCGATGATGAGCAGAGTGTTACATCCGGTGAGGTAAGCTGATCCGTCTCTCTGAGCGGGGTCCTTGTATTTTTCGCTGGATCGTTCAGTATCGTTAGGGAGTCCGATTTCAATAACAATAGCTTCCTTCTCGTGTCGGCATGTTGGGTTGACAACCATAATGGGTGCTTTGTAAATCTCCACATATGATTATCTCATCGTAGATAGGCAATCTTGATAGGTTTGGAATAACATAGTCCTTTGGGCAGAAGCCGGGAGGAGGCAAGTAGATATTCGCGAGGAACATACTTCCTTTCGTTGTCCCAAGCGAGATTCCAATTGCCTCAGTAACCTCGTCATTTCCAACAAGTTTTCTCACTTCCGAAGTAATGTCTCTGCATTTCAAATTCTTTTTGAATAGAGTAAGTAATCCACCCCCTCTTCTCTTTTTACGGTCTATCCTGATTGCCTCGTATCTAGGGAATGAAAAAGTGGAATCATTCATGCGGAGTTTAGTTTCTTGAATCATGGCCACGTCGATCTTCTGATTTGCCAAGATTGACGAAGTTCCCTGACCTTGCCTTTACTTCCGTTGATGTTCAATTGGAGAGCAGTGAATTTCCTTTCTCCACAGTGGGCTGAGGGTTTTCGCCGGGAATGTTTGGACTTTTTTGAAGCACATCGCCGGGGGTCGATAATGACCCCGGGAGGAAGGGGTCTAATAGTCCTTTTCGGGAGGGTNATAAAATTTAAATATCTTAAAATTAGCTTTCTTAATTAGATCACAGTTGAGAAAAATGTCTAAAAAGCAAGGGATACAAAAGGATGCATCTTGTCTAAAGTTCCTTACGTTCAATGCTAAACGCCTATCTACAACCTGGTCGAAATAGATTCTTTGTGACGATCTGTAGAGATACGATGTATCTTTCTGGTGCCTATAAGAGACGAAAGTTACTTGTAGCCTTGATGATAACTATGGCGAATTTCGAATAATATGTTACCGAGCGACTCCAAATATTATAGACTTGGATTTGCCATCCACTCAAAGTTGACAAGTGCAGCTCACCGTATATGGAGTGTGAATGACAGGATCTGTGTTATACAACCAAATAGATTATGTCATATGCTGAACTAAAGACAATCACTATGGCGAATTTCGAATAATATGTTACCGAGCGACTCCAAATATTATAGACTTGGATTTGCCATCCACTCAAAGTTGACAAGTGCAGCTCACCGTATATGGAGTGTGAATGACAGGATCTGTGTTATACAACCAAATAGATTATGTCATATGCTGGACTAAAGACAATCACTTTCTTGTAAACGTATGTTCATATGAAAACTTGGCGACTGTCAGCTACCACAAGATGGTTATTGCGACTTAACCCTGAAAATCATGCCATCAAATACTAGAATACCAAAAATCACGAATTTGAAAAAATCAGAGGCGACTACGCGACTGAATGGCTTATTTACCAACCGGAGACTACTGAAAGATATCAACAATATATTCAGATTCATATGCAGGACGTATTGCGGATACCTCGTAAGAAGACGCCTGAAACGCACAAAGGATACCATCAACGAAGCTGCTGAGGCATGTCTTGGCAAAAGGGAGAATAGTAAATTGCTCCTAAAGGCTATTCATCCATAAATTACTGAGCTTGCGAAAAGTTTAAAAGAAATAAACATAATAAAATTAAATGCCACTGACGCTAATACGAGAAAGCCCTTCAGAGCGAAAGGCGACGTGTCAGAAGAAAATTAAAAGGTCTGAACAAGAAGCTTTTCCTAGAAAAAATTGCTTCATGTATAGAAGAGGTGAAAAAGTAAAAGACAACGCACAGGTGTACGTCGCTGCCCGTTTGCGGCCGCGAACAAACCGAAGTCGACTAACCATACAGACGAGAACAGTAAGATGATACTGAACACTGAAGAACAAACTGAAGCCATCGCGGCTCACTTTGAGACACTTTTCAACTCAAATTCATAGACCACACCCATTTGACCTCAAGAGATACCAATCACTGCCGACAAAATCAAAACGGCTTGCCGAAAACTCAAGAATAACAGTAGTCCTGGATCAGACAAAATAGATTTCGAATGACTAAAATACGGACCCCACTGCCTGTATGACAAAACTGCAGTACTACTAAATGGAATGTTTTCTACCAACTGCACTCTAACTTTGGGTCGGAACTACTAATCTCCACACAAAAAATCATCAAAACCAGTGGACCGCTCGAAAATTCGCGACCCATAATACTATAATTTCATTACGCGAAATAATGGCAAACATTGTGCTTGAACGAAAAAAATGATCTGCTTACAAATATCTATTAGATAGTCAAAGTGGTTTTCGAGAAAGAAGATCTACAACTGATGCGGTTGGAATCACAGATGGAAGTGTGCAACATAACAAATATACCGTAATGGCACAAATATTATGAAAATTGACCTATTAAGAGCTTTTGAAACGGTTAACAGGAAATGGTTTCTTACTGTGAACGGAGAGAAAAAAGAACTCACAGAGATAAGAAAAATGAGTAACGTCCTAGAAAAGAAGTGACGGCAAGTAAAGAAACTCGGTTCACTTATGGGAGATAGCGAAGATTTTTTACGTTGGAAAATTCTAGCCAATGCTACGATATATAAACTGAAGAATCTATAGCTCAATCAACGAAGTATCAACACGAAAATGAGAATCATATTATACGACTCATTCATAAAACCCGTACTTTTATATAACGCTGAACTTGGGCGACCTCATCAGCGGATATGGAAATACTAGATCGTTCCATAGAGGTCAGTTGAGAAAAATTACAAGAACTACTTGGCCTATGAGAATATCGAGAAATGCTTTATATAAGAGATGCAGCACTAGACATATCAGCTTAGAAGTACTGGAATCCCGATGAAAGCTCTTCGGACACGTGCTGAGGATGGAATTAACATCCCCATCGAACATATCTATGGAAACATACTATGTTAGTCAAGAAGACCACTATCGTGGAAGACCTAGAACAACAAAACCAATAGTTTTACAAAAATAATAATAAAGCCTTTTCACGAGAACCATAGTATTTATAGCTCCGCATAGGCAGGACACACACTTTATTTAAGTAAAGAACAGTTAATTTTAACTAATAGTAGAACCAAGGAATGATCTTTACTTCTTTTATTCTTTTTCTTGTGTGAATGTCCATCTAGACAATCAGTTCCGCAGTGAGTTTCAACTGATGATGGCGTTTACAAAAAGACTGATCAATATCAAAAGTAATCTAAAAAATGCCGACGAACTGGACAATATAAAAGCTTTGGCTAGGAACAGGAGATCATGGAAAAGGATGACATCTAACCTTGTTTCTTTTGCTGCACATGCAGGGGCTATAATTACTATGGCTCTCGTGAAGTGCTTAAATAATAAATAGCTTGATTCATATAGAAATTTTTGTGTCAACTTCTGCATGTATCCCTACTTTGAGTTTTTTTTGAGAATACACACTTGCACATCCTTTTATGACTGACATACCCTTTTGAACTTTATTTTCTAGACAATTTGCTCCACGTTCTTGTGGTTGTCTGTTTTCTTCTTCCATCCTATTCTATCCCATCCTATTCTATTCTACCTATCTATTTTATGAATTTTCTTGTTAATAATGCAATTTTGTGTCGTAATAACCAAGAATCATTATAATGACAAAAAATCTGGGCACGAAAGAAGAACATTAGGCATCTCCTTAGTAAGGTGATTCCAATGACGCCATCAATGGAACGAAGATAAATTTTTAATCAATTAGCCACATATTACCACATGACACCACGTGGATAAATAATTGGTAAAAAATAGTGACTTTTTTATTTTGCCATTTTAATTTTTTTGGGAAAACTATAAAAAAATTCAAAACGTCGCGCTCAGAACAATTACTTTATGTATCAAATCAACCCCAATTGATCATTTTCACTGGTAATCAAAATCCTTCCCATTGCAATTGGAACTGAGACTTCAAAACTCCTTCAAGAAATCTGAAAATTACAAACATGTGATCTAAAGGAGAAAGTGGACATAAAATGAAGCTTGAATATAAACATGTGACATTAAGAACCCATCTAAAAAGACATATCGGATGATAATGTGCTAATAATTAAAATCGAATATATTCTCTGAATGTTTGGAATATTTGAATATCTTTGTTCACTGTATGATTTTTTGTAGAACACAAGCACATACAAGTGATACCATATGGAAATACACCGCAACAAGGAAGCACGTTTTTCTGAAACGACCTATCTTAGTATTGCGTTTTTAAGTCTTAAGTTCTTTTTACATACAAGCGATCCCGAGTTAATTACTTAATCCAAAAAAGCTTTTTCAAATATTTTTATTTCTAACTAAAACAGAAAGATCTGATTATTTTCGAAATTGCTTTATTTTATTCAAAGAAAATTATTTTCTAGAAGAAATTGAAAATGACAATGATGCAGAATTCACTATTTCTATAAGAAGATATAAAGAAAATATTACATATTCTAATAATAGGCAATTGGGAATTGACAATCTTTTTAATAAAATTTAATTAGTTTTTGTTTCTGATGGAATATACCGGAATTATCTGAAATTTTCATTGTGGCTATGACGGTGTTCTTCTGGTTCAATCAATTTAAAAGCAAAAATTGTTGCTTCATTCTTTGAATTTTTCAACACACCTTCAACGTTTAGAATAATTATTAACAATTTTCTTTAATTCATATATTGATTTAAATTTTCAAATTTAGCCTAATCGAAAATTAGTAAAAAAAATGTAAATTCCACTTTCAGTGACCTTTTGAAAATAAATCGCTTTAAACTTATATAGATGATAGGATAGTAGCTTAATGGATCCATTTTTGTTTTTCCAGGTATTTCTAACATCACTAGAATGGAAATCATCCAGATATTAGAGACACGTCCAAGTTTTATGCTCACACTAAATACATTACGAAGAATCCTAAATATAATTTTCATGTCTTCTTAAACGTCGTCATTCTTGATTTTTACTTTATGGAGCTCTGTTTTTGCATTCTTTAAAACTATTTTCTCACTCTGGAAAAAAGTATATAGTTCACTCCATGACTGAGTGAACAAACATTTCTCTATATTTTTAAGTGAAACTTGTTAGAGCATGTAAACCAACACACCGTGGGCATCTCTTCGTTTCTATATAGAACCTAGGGTACATAATCTTGGAATAACCTTATCGAAAATTAGTAACAAAAATGTAAATTTAAAAACTTTTTTTTAAATAAAAAAAATTTCATGAACTAAAAGTTATACCAAATATGACTATTTTTGTGGAGTTTATCACATTAAAAAATTGCAAATTTGTAAATTTCGGATTTATTTTTTTTAACAATATCAATTTATCAAAAGATTATTTTCCAAACGACGCTAGATACTTTCAAGCCACTAAATTTTTTAATAATTCTGGATATACACAAAAAAGATTTTATCCAATTCCCATGGTCAGAGTGAGACGCGCATGTCCATTCATATTCGCCATTTATGGAAACTCTTCATTAGAGTGGGGAAGAAAAAATCTTCTTTAAGCACTGACTGTCTTTTGAGTTAGATTGATTACATGACGTTTCTTAAAATTGATGAATGCAAAGAACAGAAGGGAATCCTTTGACCAAGTAGATAACATGAGCCAACTAAATGAAAATAGACAATTTTGATAATCTTTAAATATCCTGAATGTACACACACTGTTTATAGTTTTTCCATTGGGGATTCTAATCCGAAATAATAACGTAGGAGACCAGATCCAAAAGAGCTTGTATAGGATTGAAGGAGAAGCATAAACCCAGCTGAGAGCCTGGATCGAATTTTTCGGGATCACTTAGTTTGTCTTTTCGTTTTAGCGGTGGTCGTGAAATAAAGATTTTATTTGGTTTGAACGTTAATCTTAATGTTTTAATTTTCATTAACATCGAGTTAGTGTTTCCTGCATAAAAAACATTAAGAAAATAAAAAATTCTCGTTTATTTTGAATCACTAATTTCGCATAAAACTATTATGCTTGAAAAACATTTAACACTTATCAGCTTCCCCTGCCTTTTTTGTTCTCTCAGCGGGTCTTGGACGATGCTATATGCTGGAATTCTTTCAAAGATTTGCAAGTGTCATCTATCTAACATCGCTGTGCCCGTTTGTTGTCGGAAGCGTCTTCCGAGAGCGGTGATTGGCTCAAAGTCATTCCCAAAGGAGTTCTGGGTACCTTCCTGGATGATGAATGCGTTCGTATTGGAACTCATTGCAACTGGGATTTAAAGTCTGTGTCCTATATCCGTGCCGATGCGGAGACCAGATTGACTGTTTTGGTTTACACCCTCTCTTCTGCAAGAACAGTGCAGGCAGATTTCCCAGACACATGGCCTTGAACGAATTCGTTAGGCGAGCTTTGGACGCAGCCGGACACCCCTCCATGCTCGAACCAGTCGTTCTTTGCAACCGGGAAGGCAAACGACCATATGGAATGACAATAATTCCTTTTGAAGCCGGAA
>RDEW01000093.1:16667-30382 GCA_011109175.1 Dicyema japonicum
ACCAGATCGACTGTTTTGGCTTACACCCTCTCTCCTGCAAGAACAGTGCAGGCAGATTTCCCAGACACATGGCCTTGAACGAATTCGTTAGGCGAGCTTTGGACGCAGCCGGACACCCCTCCATGCTCGAACCAGTCGTTCTTTGCAACCGGGAAGGCAAACGACCATATGGAATGACAATAATTCCTTTTGAAGCTGGAAAACCTCTTTTCTGTCGCACCGACACGTTTGTCTCAACCTGGAGCCTGTTCTGCCATTGAGAAGGCCGAGAAGATAAAACGGAAAATGTACCCAAGGGTTTTTTTGTTCTATTCGCCGTTGAGACGTCTTGTTCCCTTGCGCTTGCGACGCTGGAATTCTTAGTCGTCTAGGGAATCGGATCGCTACACGAACAGGAGACCCTCGTGAGCGGTGCTGGCTATTTGAGCGAATATGATAAAATCCAATCGAAAATTACTGATATATAAAACGAGAAGCCCAAGACTATTTCAGAACCTGCTAAAAGTAAATGGGGAGATGTGCAAGAGTTTCAGTGAGGTATGTTATCGCCAACCACTTTTTAAATCAAATTTTCAAAAATAGTCGATGTAGTATGATATCTTTGAATTTTGTTCAGTTAATTCGTTGTGTTCCTACATTCTTTTAAGGTAGTAATGCTTTGTTCTTTACATCATCAAATATAACTATATGGTTTGAAGCCGGAACTCTAATATAGATTATACATTAATCTAACTCTTCCTTTAAATAAAAGAAAATCAGGTTAATTAGTTATCCCCATCGACTTAGTCGACAAGGTGGTTCGCCTCATGGTAGCTTTATTGATCAACTTGAAGAGCCCATTGGGTTTTGCAGACGTCATCTGAACGTTGCCATACATTCCAGTCTCTTGAGGAAGGATAAATATTTCCTACTTAATATATTTCTTTAATCTAGTAATTTTTGTATGTTAAATCAAATAGAATTAGGCATTTGTTGTAATAGAGATACAGCATCACCTCAACCTTCCGATTACTTGTCTAATTGGTCAAGAAACTTGTTATTATTATTACCCCCAGGATTATTGTGTCAAAAAGAAAAGTTGTCCTAATTAATTGAATTTTGAATTATTAGACAATTTTGTTAAGAGAGCTCCAGAGATTGGCCGACTTATACACTTATCATATCGGACAGACTCAGCCTTAGTTTAAGGAAACGATATCGTTTATTTACCCACAGGCGTTCAGCAGAGAGACCCTCTAGGGCCTTTGCTTTTTGCACTGACAATTGACACAGTGGCACGAAACATAAACTGTGAACTCAACCTGTGGTACTTGGACGACGCCACAATAGCTGGCCCATGGGAGAACGTATATCAGGATATTTCTTCAACCATTCCAGCTCTAAACGAATTGGGTTTAAGTGTCAACGTTATGAAATCGGAACTGATCAATATTTCCTGCTCATCTCCAAACTTTTCTACTGCCTGCCAAGAATTCAGATCCCTACTTCCAGGTTTCAGCATATCCTCCTTGGACAAGGTACACTTCCTTGGCTGCCCTCTCGGAAACGACGAGTTGGAAAAATGCCTTACCAGTAAGAATAATGAAGTTGAAGCCTTTACAAAGAGAGTATCATCTTTGGATCCACATGTGTCTTTCTTCTTGCTCAGGAAATGTATTTCCGTGTCGAAGATGATGTACATTTTGAGATGTTCACCATGTTTTGAACACCGGAATGCACTATTGTCGACTGATGGGACTCTGAAACGATCGGCGGAGTCAATACCGAATCTCAAATTCGATGATCTAAGCTGGACTATGTTCAAACAACCTACGAGTAATGGGGGAATTGGATTGAGATCCCCCCTTGAAGCCTGACTACTTTTCATCTTTTGTGAGTTGCTGTCGTTTTGCCCAATCAGTCCTACGTAACGCAACCGGACATACCTTGGTAAGTTGTGGGGTGAGTTGGACTTGGAATTCCTGTCAAACTTCGCTTGCCAGAAGTGTTGGGACTCAATCGCATGCATGAGCACTCTGGAGGCCGCAAAGAAAAGCGCCAACCAACACCGACTAGCAAGCATTAGTCGACCGCACATCGCGGAAATGGAGTCTGGCTTGAGGCCTTACCTTGCCCGCATCTGGGGACCCTCCATGACGAAAACAGCCTGAGGATCGGAATGGCACTGCGTCTAGAATTGGACATATGCCAGAGACACAAATGCCGTTGCGGCGGGGACGTTGATACAGAAGGCTTACATTCACTCTCTTGCTGACGGAGTGCTGGTCGAGCCCCGCGCCACGCAGCCCTCAATGACATCATTTTTCGAGCCCTCAAGGCTGCGAGATTTCCGGCTCAATTGTAACTATTGGGCTTAGACAGAGGCGACGGGAAGAGGCCGGATGGAATGACGTTATTCCCATACTCCCACGGAAAATCACTCGTCTGGGACGCAACGTGTGTGGACACCTTCTCAGGAGCCAGATTGCTGACGGCGACGCACTCTCCTGGAAACGCAGCCGACCAGGCGGAGGTCAAGAAGATCCATAAGTACGAATCCCTCGGAGACCATTACCATTTCGCTTCCATTGCTGTGGAGACAACTGGAACTGTAAGCGCGAAAACTGACGCCTTTCTCCACAGCATTGGAAGGAAACTCGACTCAAAATGTTGCGAGCCACGGGAAGGACTCTGGTCGAGGCAGAGGTACAAAATGGCGATTATCAGAAGTAACACCTTCGCCATTATTATTATAAGCACTTATCGCTATGTCATAGAACTTGACAAAGCATGTGCAACACGAGTTAGCAAATCACTGGTTAGTTTCATTTACTTCCTCCTATTCAAAGCCGCAGTGCGCAACCAGTCAAGATCCTTTCCACTTCGAAGATTCCGTCCAATTGCTTTGAGGTCCTCTTCGAAAATGACTGCCAGTGTCGTCCTTAAGCGACCATGGAAATGGGAGGCCTCCAACATGAAGTAATCCTCCATGGCTCCGTTCGAGGGGGCATCTAGGTCCACTTGCAGAATATGGCCGAAAAGCCTTCATCGTATATCCAGAATCTCATTAGAAATTTCTGAAATCTTCGTCTTCTTATAAAGAAAATTAGATGACATCCTCGTATCACTTCTTTCGAACATTATATGCCGTAGTTGGTTTCTATGAAACGCATTAAGCCTCTTCAGTTCATTTCTTGAGCAGGCCCAGGTACCAGCGTTATACAGCAGTATGGGTTCCATTAGCGCGTTGTATATTCGAGTTTTTGTCATAATGTCAAAGCCCTTTTTGTGGAGCCAGGTGTTCTTTAATCTGGAGAAGGCTGTTTGTGCTAAAGTTTTCCTTCAATAAAATTCTTATTTTTTTTTAATTTTGGAATTTGGATTGAATAACATATAAGGCCATGTGATTTTGATAATATGAAGTAATTTCGAAAATAATCAGATTTTTTTGTATAATAAAAATATATGAACAACTGAGAAATAAAAATATATAAACAAGCTTTTTTAGATTAAATGAAGAAAAATATTCAAATATTCCAAACATTCCGAGAATATATTCGATTCTAATTATTGGCACATTATCCTCCGATATGTCTTTTAAAGGATCATTGGATTCACCTCACTAAGGAGACGCCTAATGTTCTTTTTTCGTGCCCAGATATTTTGTCATTATAATGATTCTTGGTTAGTACCACACAAAAATTCATTATTAACAAAGAAATAAAAAAATAGATAGAAAAGGATAAGGTAGAGAGAATAAAATATAATAGGATGGGATAGAGTAGAATAGAAGAAGAAAACAGACAACCACAAAAGTGGCTAAATCAATCTAGAAAATAAAGTTCAAAAGGGTACATCAGTCATAAAGAGATGTGTAAGTGTGTATTCTAAAAAAATTAAAGTAGGGTTACATCCAGAAGTTGACACAAAAATTTCTATATTAATTAAGCTAATTTTAAGATATTTAAATTTTATGATCTTTATCTATTATTTATATACAACAATCAATTTATATTATTTAATATTCCATTAATTATCTAGATTTTAAAGCAATATAAAGTCTGGATTAAATTTATGTAGTTGTCTAATTCTCTCTTTATATAAGAACCTAATATATAATCATGACATATTTTTTTGGGTTTTGAGATTTCTGCCAAGTTTCTTACTTTATCTCGCTCGGGTAAAGTCCCCGTCATTGTTAGAAAGTTTTGCTTAGGACTTTATGGGTGTTCGTGCTTCTCGATTATGGCTTGTTTGCAATGCCTAGTATAGCTGTAACGCTTCAAAGTTTGAACTAGTTAAAGTTATATCCGTCTTTTGGTACCTAATGGTGCTTATTGAACGCAGGTTTTTTTATTTTATCTTTTTCAAGTAATAGTGCACAAATAGTTGCTTTTTAAACTTCATTTTGTGGACATATCAACCGAAAAATTTAAGGAATTGGAAAATGGTTTATTGCTAAATTTGGAAATAAAAAATCAATATATGAATTAAAGTAACTTGTTATTAAATTTTCTAAACTTTGAAGGTGTGAAACATAGAAATAAAATCAGCAAGAATTTTCCCACTCGTTTTTACATGTTAAATTATTTACGCTACTCTCTTTTCTGTCTTTAATAAATGTTTTAATTGCAATTGTTAACCCAGATAGTGTTAACCAACCAGTTCTACTGAAGAAGGAAAATCCCTGTTCAATATTTAATTATAAGATGTTTGAATTGACTAAAAAAACTTGGATGCTTTATAAATTAAAAAGAAAGNTTTGTGGACATATCAACCGAAAAATTTAAGGAATTGGAAAATGTTTTAGTGCTAAATTAGGAACGAAAAAATCAATATATGAATTGAAGTAAGTTGTTACTAAAATTTCTAAACTTTGAAGGTGTGAAACATAGAAATAAAAACAGCGAGAATTCTCCCACTCGTTTTTACTTGATAAATTATTAACGCTACTCTCTTTTTTGTCTTTAATAAATGTTTTAATTGCAATTGTTAACCCAGATAGTGTTAACCAACCAGTTCCACTGAAGAAGGAATACCCCTGTTCAATATTTAATTATAAGATTTTTGAATTGACTAAAAAAACTTGGATGCTTTATAAATTAAAAAGAAAGCAACTATTCTCTGCTTTTAAATTTGTTGAACAAGAAAACATCGTTATAGCCAGAATGAAAAAATTCAGGTGATCCCGGTCTCCCTCAACAGTCTTTGCATGCTCGGATTTGAATGTGACGTCCAAGGGGAACTCCTCAGGAGGGTTGTCGACTAATAGTCCTTTTTGGATATAATTTTAGATTATATCTGGCGCTACCAGAGATGATGAACCAATTGACGCACATTAACAATTTGAGCTTTCTGGATCCAAAAGAGAAGAGAAGGAACAGAAGAATCAAACAAATAATTTTCCCNATTGCAATTACTAAAGACAGTTGCGAGGAAATGATTCAGAGATCGTATCAAATGACAATTCACTTACAATGATGGAAAATGAGATATTCAAGAAAAAAATCAAAAAGGTGTTGGTGACAACGACATCTGAAAAAATCTACATGCAAGACAATTTTTTTCGCAAATCATAATTCACTTCGGAAATAGAAACATACTATTTCTAGATAAAATCGGATTTAATTTACATACATCGATAAATTATGGGTATTCTCCCATTAACATTTAACCAACATTATATCATCCTGCATCAAAGGGACAAAATGTCTCACATTGTGGGATCATTTCGGACACAAAAATAGAAGATTTCGAACTTAGAGATGGAGCTTATAATCGGAATCGGCTACTAAATCTTTTGATTAAAAGTAAAATAAATGAAATATTAAGACACGAAACCGTGATTGTGATGGATAATGTCAGATTTCATCACTGCGAAAAAATCAAAATATTTTTAAGAAGAGAAAATGTTGAGCTACTATATCTACCACCATATAGTCCAGACCTCAATCCTATAGAAAATGTTTTTTCTACAATTAAAGCAAAGCTGGATAAGATACGACCACGTGCTTCAAAGAGGGATGAATTGAAAGCAAACATTATGAGTATTTTCAATACTCTAATTAATGAAAAAGATTCTTTCGCCAGCAAATGTGCAGCAACGTGGGACCTTATAAACAGAAGTTTTAGAAGGCAAAATAATTAATTTTTTTATGATTTTTTTTGTTATTTTTGATTTTTAAAAATTAAAAATTTATATTAATGAAAACGAAATTTATGATAATGAATACGCAATTTATAATAATGAAAAACCCTGTAATATGTCACAGGCGTTGAAAATGCAGATTCNTTTTTGATTTTTAAAAATTAAAAATTTATATTAATGAAAACTAAATTTATGATAATGAATACGCAATTTATAATAATGAAAAACCCTGTAATATGTCACAGGCGTTGAGAATGCAGATTCCGTATAAACCTTTTACTGCAGAGTTTTTTGCGTTTTTGATAATGTTTTCGGCATCATTGGTGCTAATTACAATAGGTTTCCATGAGAAGTGAAACGTTTTTTCAATATACATGGACAGGAGAATTTGTTCATGTTGATTTGACTCACTTTTGAATAGAGGTCCATTATGATATCTACCTGGTGATCGAAATCACATGGGGATAGATTCCTGTCAATATGGGTGGCGTAGGTTGTGTCCATTCTATTTTGCGTGATTGAACATACGTATGAGTATATCACAACTGAATATCCAATTTCCTCTTGTTGATTAACTCTTTTCATTGTTTAGGCTGGATAGTTCTGCCACAGGGATTCTTGATTTATTTAGTCGGCGTTTGGTAGGAATCTTTGTTAATTTCCTTATTGAAGTTAGGATTTTAGACTTTTTTGATGTCTCTTGGAATTTGACTTTTATTAGCATTCAGGATAATTATTGAAAAATTTTTCACGGAGGCATCGAGTGAATTGAAGTTCTCTACAGAAAACACTGCCAGAAATTTTACTGTAGGAAACGATTCCATTTTGGGACGTTCGTAGTTTATTATGGTTTCCGATGTCTAACAATAAGCGAGAGTAGTTCAATCGAAAGTCAAACTACTAGTTAACTCCATCTCTGACGCCATTTCTGACGACTCGTTACCACGTCCCGCAAACGGTAGAGGTCTTTCCCGTCCTTGAGGCATCTCCCAATTACCTTTAGGTCTTCATCAAGGACGGTTGGTAGGGTCGCCCTAGATCGATCATGTAAACGCGGAGCGTCCAAAACAAAGTAATCCTCTATGGCCACGGGTTCCCATAGTCCAGACGAAGTATATGTCCAAACAGCCTCCATCTTGCCTACAGGATCTTTGGTTATATAAAATATAAATAAATATTATAAATGATCTTCTAGTAAAATAAAAATTTTAAATTATCATAAAAATATTCAAGTTTTGATGAAATTAATTAAATTCAGTTGGNAAGCAAGTCAACCTGGAGTCTTCGATAGCTTTATGACTGTCGAAAACATATAATTTTGTTGGCCTAGGCACGGCAGCTAGCGAGGGATGAAATGTAGAATGAAATGGCGGAGACTTCAAATTAATTCCCCCAAATGATAATTTCTCAAATCTTTTTTCTCCTAAAATCCTACAGAGATTTGAGAGAATCAGAAGTTAATTTGTATAGAAAATAACTAAAATCTTTTAGTTAAAAGGCCGGGATTACGTAAGCGTTCCCTCTGATCACCACCATTACGAGCATTTTTATCTTTAATAGGGAAAATCGAAATCTTTTATTTCCCATGTTCATTTGTACTAAGGCTTTTCATATATGATATACCAGAAGTTTCAGGAACACCATTGTTTAATTGATATATCCTTATTTTGAGGGCTTTTTATGTAAAATATGATTATTTCCTTAATCACACGATGATTACGCTAATTTCTCATTATTTCTTTAACCAATTCTATAAAATTACAAGTTTGGAATCAATCAACTGTAAAATTACTATTATTTTAGGATGCAGAATAAAGGTGGACGGCTTATTAAAATATGAATTAGAAATATATGAGATAAGCTTTCAAACCCCATTAAAGTCCACTTTTTATTGAAAATAATTCCAATCAATAAAACATTAGTTTTTATTGTATTCATGGTAGCCGACTGTAAGCGAAGAGAACTTCGCTGCTAGTATATCATCATGTTTTATCAAAAAAATTAAGTTTTGTAAAAAAAGGTTGATAACAGTCAAAAGCTTAATAACTCTTAATACCTTAATTGAAAAAAATAAGAGAAGAAAATAATTTATTACGAAAAAGACAATCAAAATAATCTAGCTGATAGAATGGAATGGCTGTTTCCCCTGACAACTTTCAAAGAAATCCTTTGGAACAACCATTCGGTTTCTCACGCTCATTGATAACTTTCGAAATCATTGACACATGCGATCTTAGAAAAGAGACCGTCTTGNAGCAAATTTTTTATAAGAGAAGAAAACAATTTATTACGAAAGAAGACAATCAAAATAATCTAGCTGATAGAATGGAATGGCTGTTTCCCCTGCAACTTTCAGAGAAATCCTATGGAACAACCATTCGGTTTCTCACGCTCATTGATAACTTTCGAAATCATTGACACATGCGATCTTAGAAAAGAGACCGTCTTGGGCCTTAAGACTCCACTCCTCTCGACAACAATGTACAGAAATAGAATCTTGTGGAGAATCTGTCGTATTTTTTTATTTTGAAATTCTCGAAACTCCAAGCAGCCTCTTTAGTTTTCAGCGCGTTACCAGGAATATTTAATCAAAAAGGTTAATGGAATTGTCAAAATATTAAACAACTCTTCAAATTCACAAAAATATTTATAAAGGGAATTGATCTTAATAAATGAATAATCGTAAAATTCCAAAGATGAATATCCCCATGAAAACATAAGACTCGTTGTAAACAAGTTCAAAGAAAGGTTGAGATATTCCAAAATAAGCAAAAACGTCTGCAACAATTATCAAACGGCTGTATCCATAATAAAAAAATATAAACAAACTGGAAGTCGTACATCATCTAAACACGCTTGTGGACAAAAGAAAATAATTATGATTTACCAAGTTAAGTATTTTTTTAAATTATTAATTATTTTGTCATTTATTAACCTTTTTTTCAAAGTTATTAACATTTTCGACAGTTAAAATAAAAACTAAAACCGCACTTTCGCGAGAGACAATAATAGGTTCACTTATTTAGGAGCCAAACTTTATTAGAGTAATGAACAGTTATGATAACTAATTTTACAAAGAGAACGAAATAATGCTGTTCACTTAATTTTATTCTTTTTTGTTGTTGGTAAGAACCAGGTGAAAAGTGCACTATTCGTTGATGACGGCGTCACACGTCCATGCATCATAGACAGTTACTTACAGCGTTTTTCATTATTATAAATTGCGTACAGGTAATAGGATATCAGATCATACTTGTAATAGAGTTTTCAAACAACGCAAAAAAATAAAAAATGTTGACAAAACTTCGTATAAGTTTATTAAAAAGCTGTACGAAACTAAGTCAATGTTTGAATTGGCTGACCTCACAGATTTCTCGACTGATTGCGTTAGAAAAAGTATTGCAAAGATGTACATTCTGAGAACAGTTCATATGAAGAACTTTTTAAAAAGAAGAGCCGAAAAATTGCAATTACTATAGACAGTCGCGAGGAAATGATTCAGAGATCGTATCAAATGACAATTAATTTACAATGATGAAAAATGAGGTATTCAAGAAAAAAATTAAAAATGTGATATCGACATCTCATAAAAATCTACATGCTAAACAATTTTTTTCGCAAAACATAATTCGCTTCGAAAATAGAAACATACTATTTCTAGATGAAAGCGGATTTAATTTACATACATCAATAAATTATGGGTATCTTCCCATAAACATTGAACTAACATTATATCTTCCTCATAAAAGGGACGAAATGTCATTTCGGACACAAAAATAGAATATTTCGAACATAGAGATTAGCTGTAATCGAAAAAAGTTTAGGATTCCCTTTTATCTGCGAGACTGTTCTCCACTTGTTATTCTTTTAACTGTATCTCCCATTAAGCTCAAATTTTAGAAAAACAAGTATTTGAAGCATAATAGAGCGTCTCTTATGATGAATGCTATTCTTGTGATGAAGAACAGCGAATTGCTACAATTTAGAAAAGATAACGATTGCGAATAAAATTATTGAATTTTTGTTTTTTATGAATATGAGATTGCTATCCGCTTTAATATTATCTGTTGCGGTTCCTCCTTAGAAAAGTGAAATTCAAAACGTTTCTCTGGATGGCAGTTGACTTGACTAATGTGAAGAGAAAAATAAAAACATGTTGAAGAACAAAAATTGTCTTAAAAAACCACTTAAGGATTCCAATAGGTCAAACAGAGACACACATGACACAAGTCCCGGGACACGTCTTTTGACCCAAGTACATGAGACGCCCCTGAACTATCAACATTTTTGTGAAAACCCACTTTTTCTAACATTCTTAAGGATATTGTCTTTTGCTACAGGAAGGAGATGGGTATGAAATGATACTCATCATCGTTTTGATAAACTGTAAATCCTTCTGGATGAAGAGAGAGACCCTGGAAAGCCTATTAAGATCTGTTGAGGTACAAATCCAAATCATCGACAAGACAAAAGTAAGGGAACAGCTACTGTAAACTTTATCGGGTATAATGTTCACCATCTCTTGTGAGTTATTAGCATAAAGGTTAGAGCGCTAATATCCATTGGAGACGTGTCCGTGGTACGTCATCTGCCTCCATTTTATACTATCATAATTAAGCCAGTTTATTAAAATTGCCGATCTAAATTCATCAGCATGGGAGGCCATTTCTCTAATTGGGTTTCTTAGCTCCTCGCAGATACGTATCAAGACCTGACATTTCTCAACGTCGCCGCCTCTGAAGCGAGACTGTGAATGGATATGGTATCTGATTACATATAACGTGTGATCTTTCGCCTGAGTGAGTGCATACGCTTGACCCTCGAAGAGAGAAGAGCTAGTCTCCAAGAAGAACAGACATTTTCAATTTAACTTGAAAATATTGTTGTTGAAACAAGCTATAAGTGGGTAAAGGTTCTTCTTTATGATAGCTTTTATGACGTTTTATTTTCGAAGACCTTTGGTGACTGGAGAACGTCATAAGAGAGTCGAATGTCACTCCAATTATCTTCAAGATTAAATTGATTAAATTAAATTATTTCAAAGACTGAGGGTGACCAAACTAACTAACTCATTGATCCTGACTCGTTCCAGCGTTCCAGAACTTGTCTTCAGATAACGAAATTGCCCCCGGGTAAAGAATAAGTGGATCATCAGGAAGGTGGATCCAATGACGCCATCGAAGGCAAGGAAAATAATTATTATCCAACTAGCCGCATTGCACTGATTTCTTGGAAAAAGACGATACTTCTTGAATATACTTTTAGTCATCTAACTTTAGACAACAATTGTGTGGAATGTTAACCTCTAAAGGAACCATCATCAAATAAATTTTTTCAGTTATCTATTTTAGATCCATCTACCGAAGTCCATATGAGTTAAGTTTTTTTTATCGTCCACATACATTTCAGATTTGACGGTTATTTCCACAGTGTCTGAGTTTCTCAGATTAATCGGACAGCGTGCAGGGCAACAGAAAGGTGAGCCTAGAATGGCGCGATTGCTCCTACAGAACATTGGACTCGCGATCATGAAAGGTAACCATGTGAAAGAACAATCAGTATCAAAGAGTCTAAAGGTTCCAGCAAGTCATCATCTTGACCGTAGTTTCTCATGATAGACTCAATATCTTATCGATAAGAATGTGTATATGAAATTAAAAAGAAATATGAATAGATGTCATTTAAAGCAGTAAAAACAAAAGAATCGATGCTGTTTAGAATTAATAAAACGAAAAATTCGATAATAGCACGAAACTGCTTTAATGAACGGCAATTTTCACACAAAAATAATAAGCATACCTCAGATGTCAAATTATTATGATATTTCACCATAAATCCCAGATTTTTAAACAGCGAGTAGCACATTTGTCTATCGTGCTCAAATCTATCTCTTCTTGCCAATGAAGGGTCAGTAAATTCAATGTGTTCGACAATTATTCACAGCCCACTATGGTTAGAATTATAGGAAATGCGTCATCACCCGAAATAACAAACTAAGATAAAATGAAGAAATTACTCCATTTAGGGACTTGAACAAGTTTGGAATCTAAATTTCTAATTTCTGGGTCAGTTTCTTCAAGAAAAGCTTTAAAATGAAATTATAAACAACCATCGAAAAAAAATTTCATATCATCCCCCTCCAAATTGAACGAGAAGTTGAATACCGAAGAAGACCGGAATAAACGCGACTTGTGATCATAAATCGCATTTCTGCTGCCTTCCATTACAGATCTTGGATGAATCCTCTTATCGGTAAAATTTCAGGCCATTCTTTAGACTCATCAGAATCGTCATTCAATCCAACAATTGATTAACAATAAAGTAATAAATTATTTTTAACTTTCTGTAAGTTATTTATAACCTAACATTCTCATGATATTTTTCTAAATTTGTAGTAACAAGAGCAATTATAAATGTTTCAAACGAGTCTGGCCTTTTCTGTATTAAATTTAAAAAAAAGAAATAGCAATTTCATGTTTTTTTTGTGACTCTGAAATTCATAGAATCTTTATTGCTTATAATGAAAATATATGCTTAAAAAGTACCATATTTCTTCCACCATTTTTTTGTGAATATCTCATTGATTTCGAAAAATGATATAAAGTATTTGTCTACATTTAAATCGTTCATAACAAGACATAATTTTTCCGAATCAAATCTTTGCACTTGCTATTCATAATTCACAAGAAATAAATTGTGCGAGTTTAGGTTTTATTTTTCTAATTTAAAATAATTTATTTTTAACAAAATAATTTAATATAAAAAAATAACTAAAAATTTATTTGATAAACAAAATGTTAGTATGTTCCGGTCTTCATTATTCTCTGCGGATCGGAGTCCAATTGCTTCCACCAATTTTCTACAAAGTCTCGAGTACATTTAAAGTGAGGAAAAAGCCCACGCCTCTCTAAATTCTCACAAAAGAGGATTGTCATGGATTCAGAAAAGCTGTTGGTACTATGAAGGATCAGATCAAAAAGCGACAAAGTCTCGAGTACATGTAAAGTGGGGAAAAAGCCCACGCCTCTCCAAATTCTCACAAAAGAGGATTGTCATGGATTCAGAAAAGCTGTTGGTACTATGAAGGATCAGATCAAAAAGTTCTCAAGTTTGTTGAGCTCTACCGGGATCACTTAATTAGATGGTTTAACTCTTTTTTTCTTGGTGTTCCCTTTTAGGGTTATATAATAATTATAGCATGAGGTCAATGTTTTGAAAGAGCCAATAAGTCATTCGGGGTTTACTCTTCACTGTTCCTGGACTTTGGCAGATTGTTTTGAGAAACTTTATACTGCTTTGGCCAAGAATTAAAGACGTATTGACAAAAATTGATTACAAATATCTTCGCTTTCAGGCCCTTTAATTATCCTTTAATTATCTGCTCTTTTTTTAAAGACGTGTAATGTTTCGAGTACATAAACCTCCGTATAGGCAAACACACAGAGACCAAGAAATCGAGATTGTTCTTAGTTTCCTTTTAAATGCTTGTGTGTAAATCCATAAAAACAATCCGGTTAAACTGTGATAATTTACTTATGATGAGTCACTCATCAATCCAGCATTTAAATCCGTCGCAATCAAACCCTCG
>RDEW01000093.1:31062-44660 GCA_011109175.1 Dicyema japonicum
AAACAAAGAAATTAGACAGCCACTTTTTGTCCCCTTGAGGACATCAGACCATTGATAGCAAAATAGTGGGGGGTAGGCAAAAAAGGGGATAAATCACTGCAAAACCGTATCGTCTCCGAGACTCACATAAAAGCAAAAAAGAAAAAAGTTAAGAACACTCTATGCCTAAACCTCATTTTTCTATTTACTAACTGTTTTTCTTAAATAAATTGTTTTTTTGCCTAAGTGGTAGGTTTAAATAATAGAACCATCACTCCTCTGCGGAAAGACTGATTTGATTGATTTTGATTTGGAGTAAATTTCGAATAAGTTATTTGTCGCTTAGCAACTTTAATGGATAAATTTACTACGAAGCATCTAGATAAAATTTGGTCAAATTTAGACGAAATGGCAAAAAATGATCCACAAAGTTATAAAAAACTGATTAACAGTCAACTTGAAGAGTTCCAAAACCTGACTAAACCTTTGAACTATTTTCAACTATTACTGTCATTGATTCAGTATTTATGATTTTTCGATATTGCCAGAAATCAAAATCTAGCATAATTCTAAATATCTGTACCGATTCCCGAGTCCCGACTGCTAAATCACACAGATCCCTTGCTGATGGCATCTAAAGAATTCAAAGATTTCGTGTCAATCAATAAGGGTAATAATTTATTTTAATTCAAGAGAAAATATTTATTCTTGTTATCAATGATGAGACTTTCAAACCTTGAATATTCAGGTTTTATTGATTGAATTTTACTTACTTTCTCTTAACTTTTTGAACGACCTTCACAACACAGAAATCGATTCTTCAAAGGAGAATCCAATTGAGTGTATGAATGAATTTTAAGGGGACAAAAAGTGGCTGTCTAATTTCTTCGTTTCACAATCTCCTGAGAAAAATAACCACTTATCGTTCCGAGATCTACTGAAGAAACTATTGAGTTTCACGGAAATCATGAATGATTCTGAGTGTAGTTAGAAGTCACATATTTTTGAAAATTCCTATTTACACCTCTATTTGTTTCAACGATAATAGCATGGACGTGAACTGGTCCAGGAGCCCTTTGTATTTCATAATTCAAACTGAAATTCGCATTCATTTTCACTCAAGGAATTTCAATTAATTCATGGGTTTTATTTTATTGAAAGATGGCAATTTTGAGTTTATATACAAAAAACTAACAATCTAAAGAATCACCAATGATCTGCGTGAGACTAGGTGACTTCGAGAGCGTATCTTGATAGCTATTGTCGGAGGAAACAACCTGGCTATTCAGGATCCCTAAATTATTTTTGATATAATTATTTTATTAAAAAATAATCTGATTAGTACGAATTTGTCGAAAATTTTTTGAATCATCATACTTAGCACGAACGAACACACATTATTATCAACATACCTGGAATCGGTCTAATAAACGCGTAACTTCTGACAACTGATCTATAAGGTTCTTCCAATTTTTGGATGGACGAGATTTTAACCTTGATCTACGTGCCATCCAAAGCCTGTGCGTCTCCATTGTTCCAATTGCCGAACGGAATGTTGTCTGATGTACATCACATGATGATATTAGACATGATTTTACTATTATCTGTCTATAATTAATTATTTATGTCTGATATTAATAATATTGATAAGATATTTCGCATTTAAAAGCTTTTCGTATTTCTCAAAAACATATGAACTTATTAGCCATGTGACTAGAAAGTATAGTGGTTAGCGCTGTCGCTCAACTCAATATTACTTGTAGATTCGATTTCCGCAATGCTATCTGCCTGGTCGAAAGATTCCGTTCAGTTTGGAAAATTCATCTAATAAGAGGCATCAGTTGATTGATTTGTTTCGAGAGAGACCCAACATCTGCTGGTAACCAAAAATGATCCATCTCTTCCTTGCTCCATTGTATAGGTTCCTACAATGGCGGATATAATGAAGCGATCCTTGGAGAGGGTACGTCTCATTTCAACCATGGGAACTGGATATACCTTAACCAGACGTAAATTAACTCCCCAACATCTGCTGGTAACCAAAAATGATCCATCTCTTCCTTGCTCCATTGTATAGGTTCCTACAATGGCGGATATAATGAAGCTATCCTTGGAGAGGGTACGTCTCATTTCAACCATGGGAACTGGATATACCTTAACCAGACGTAAATTAACTCTAATAGATGTGAATACTTAGAGTTCTGCTTGTGCGAATTTTCTATTATTATAAATAAGAAAATATATTTTAAAATAAACACAAAAGTTATGTTGTTTCACANACTGGATATACCTTAACCAGACGTAAATTAACTCTAATAGATGTGAATACTTAGAGGTTTGCTTGTGCCGAACTCCCTGCTATCATTTCAACTAGTTTCTTTTATGTAGATCATTGGCGTCTGCAAAGAGCGAATGTTATAAGCCGCTTGGAGCCAACGTTATCGTGGTAGAAAGAAATAGTGATAGAAAGTTTAAACAATATTGGAACACAAAACTCGTGAATTTTCTATTATTATAAATAAAAAAATATATTTTAAAATAAACACAAAAGTTATGTTGTTTCACATAGTTTTTATAACCCAGCAACATGTCGACCTTTGTAATACTAAATTTCTTATTTCTTTTTAAAGCTGTTTTGAATAATTGCCAATTTTCTTCATCCTGTGAATACAGATGTTGCAATCAAACGTATTTTACCGTAAAAAAGATTTATAACCCAGCAACATGTCGACCTTTGTAATACTAAATTTCTTATTTCTTTTTAAAGCTGTTTTGAATAATTGCTAATTTTCTTCATCCTGTGACTACAGATGTTGCAATCAAACGTATTTAACCGTAAAAAAATTTAGGCGGTTAAAACAAGCATCCAGAAAACGGAATGCCAGTGTATTAATGGAATATGTACGCCTGTAAACATATTCAAATATGTGTTAGCTTAATAATAATTTGATTCCCTTGTTTTCATTAAAAGTTGTCATTTTCTTGCTTTTCTGTGAAGAATTAGTAGTTTGGTATGTTTTGATAGTTTTCGAAATATTTGATGATTAAGCACACAACACTGCCTTTCCCATAAGGAGTAGGTAATGTTTCCATCACTTAAACCAACTTAGCCAGAACTCACTTTATTTTAAAAAGTAAGAACAGTAATGTCAATTAATCCATGGCATATTGATAATTATAACAAAAAAGATATTACCAATTCATAGTAAAAAGTTCCTTGAGGTATATAATCTTTTTAACTATCAAATTCTTTATTAAAATAAAATAATGGAATAGTCAGCCAAAGGTCACACAGGTAGTGTACTAACTGCGTGGCTATTCACTCTCAGGATAACAAGTGTGATTCGCTCAAATTGCCAGCAGGGATCTCCTATTTGTGTAGAATTCCGATTCCCAAGACGACTTAGGAATTCCAGCGTCGCTGATTTCCTTGACGACCAGACGCTTCAGCTGCTAGTGAAACAAACAAAAAAATCTTCCGGTAGGACCATGTACTTTGCCTTTTTTGACCTCTCGGCCTTCTCAGCGGCAGAAAGGCTCTATAGGCACTCGTACATATGTTGCAAGGTGCGTGTGTGTCGATGCATCTGACGTCCTAGACATAAGGCTTTACGGCTTCAAAGGTGAAAATTCATAGACTAGATTCTTTAGAAGAAAAAGAAGTCTATCACGACCAGGATGTCTATTTTTTAGGTAACAATTGATATCTCAATAGGTCATTATTTCATGCTTTTGTAGCAGAGTAAAATGTACAACATTCATAACAAAAAACAAAAACAAGCGTGAGCAAAAATCTATTACTATTCTATCTGATGTTATCCGTTAAGAAAATGAAAATTTCTGATAAATTTAAATTATTAAAATTACTAATCATTATAAAGATGTGAATTAATTAATTTATTGATTTATTTTTTATTTAAAAATTATTGATTTCTAACGGTTTTAACGCAACGTATAACGTCTTTAACGGCTCGTATTCAACCTGGGCACGTATTCAACCGGTCAGATTAAATAACAAAACATTCATCAATTAAGAACAATAATTCTCATGTTACAATAATTCTCAAACATTCATCAATTAAGAACAATAATTCTCACGCTCATCCAGATTTTACTTGCTTAGGTTCTATAAGAATATCATTTTCTCTAATCCCGGCATTTTCTGCAGGGGAATTTTTGATCACGTTGATGAGAAAGTGATGATCGACATTAGGCTCTCTAAAATGAGTATATCCAAAAGTGACATTATCATTTTTTCTTAAATGGCACAATCGAGCAGTTGGCGTATAATCGGATGTCTCTCTAGAAATCCTTAATTCATATGAATGTTTTGGACTCTCCAAAAAGTTTGGCGGAGGTGCTGTTTGAAGAGTTTTCTCAAAATCAACATTTTGAGGTATTTCGTCAACATTTTGAATAATTAATTCTACTTTCGGACTTTCTCCGGTAGTCTGAATTTCTTGATTTTTCCGGTAGATTTTCAGTTCTAAAACCTTTTTTTATTAATCTTTTTTAAGATTTTTTTAGTTTTGAATTCGAAAAATCACATTCATCAACTGAAGGCACAACATCCCCGACCTTCAAACCAGAGGTATCTGCAGGACCTTCTGGCTTTACTTCAGATACATAATTATCATTGACTTCATTTTTTTCATTGTAAATCAAATCCAACTGAAGGCACAATATCACCGACCTTCAAACCAGAGGTATCTGCAGGACCTTCTGTCTTTACTTCAGATAAATAATTATCATTGACTTCATTTTTTTCATTGTAAATCAAATCCATCCTGAGAGCGTTCAATGTTTAATAACAATTCAGTCATTGTTGCCAATTAACAGAATTTATAAAATTTATTTTTTTATGTTAAAAATATGAATAAAATAAAAATGAAAAATATTATTTGATTAATTATAATTATTTATTTAAATAAAAATAAAAGTAAAGTTTTCAAGAGGTGTATTAAAATTACTATTTCTACCTAGAACAGAAAAACGGTAACAAAAATTTATAATGTGAAGTTAATTAAACTTTCCTTGTCTGTAATTTTTGATTTTGTTCAATTTCTCATGCATGATTGCGAAATTTATTACTATGATTAATCATTAAGACAAACCACCATTTTCCAAATTATCAGAGAAAATGATAATTGACATAAAACTTTGTCTATCTATGAATCTTTAGTTCGTCAATTAATTTATATGTGCTAGAAATCCAAGGAAATGAAGAATCTCTATAAAGCGATTTAGACAATTGTCAAGTTTTCTCACGTTATTTTAAAAGTACAATCTGCCATTGTTTTTAAACATGGTTCATTAAAATAAATGTGATTTAAAAAACCATTATTATAAAATTGGAATATTGAATGATAATTAGATGTCAGGTTTTAATCTGGCTCACCTAGGTAATTAATGTGTNTTATAATTATTTATTTAAATAAAAATAAAAGTAAAGTTTTCAAGAGGTGTATTAAAATTACTATTTCTACCTCGAACAGAAAAACGGTGACAAAAATTTATAATGTGAAGTTAATTAAACTTTCCTTGGCTGTAATTTTTGATTTTGTTCAATTTCTCATGCATGATTGCGCAATTTATTACTATGATTAATCATTAAGACAAACCACCATTTTCCAAATTATCAGAGAAAATGATAATTGACATAAAACTTTGTCTATCTATGAATCTTTAGTTCGTCAATTAATTTATATGTGCTAGAAATCCAAGGAAATGAAGAATCTCTATAAAGCGATTTAGACAATTGTCAAGTTTTCTCACGTTATTTTAACAAGTACAATCTGCCATTGTTTTTAAACATGGTTTATTAAAATAAAATGTGATTTAAAAAACCATTATTATAAAATTGGAATATTGAATGATAATTAGATTTCAGGTTTTAATCTGGCTCACCTAGGTAATTAATGTGTTCTCATTCTAAAATTGATGGTCGATGTTCATGTATTCAATACAAGATCTCAATGTTATGTCAATTTAGAGTCTAAAAAAGTTTAAACTTAAAAATTAACATTTAATCAGTTTCAGAAGAACGTAAATAAAAAAAACATCTCTGTTCACAAGAGTCTCTAAGTCACGTCTGTATTCAATACAAGATCTCAATGTTATGTCAATTTAGAGTCTAAAAAAGTTTAAACTTAAAAATTAACATTTAATCAGTTTCAGAAGAACGTAAATAAAAAAAACATCTCTGTTCACAAGAGTCTCTAAGTCACGTCGAGATTGCATTCCTAATTTCATTGATGGCTCACTTACCAACATCTCCGGAGGTTTAGAAAGCGATGTTCAAAGCTGAACACCTATTCAATCTTTCGTTGGCCAGAGTCGGCATTTGACTAGTCAGAATGGCCAGAAAATAAAAATGGTGGAGCAGTAAGCAAGTTGATGTGCGTCTCGAAAGATCACTACTTAAAAATGAAAAAGTCATCCATTAGTCTCTTCCCAGTAAATAAGATGCAATCACGACATGACTCAGATTTAATGATACAATCACTAAGTAACCCCCATTTCTGAAAGCAGTAAAAATTTAAATATTTACTATCAAAAAACAATATAATTTCAAAAAGAAAAACCAAGCCCAAGTCCAAATAAAGTTCAAACTAATCTTCCAGTCCTTCTAGCCACGATCTCATCTTCTTTATCTTGTTTAATTTCTTCAGTTAAAGAGTTTAATTCATCACTGGTTAATGTCTACGAGTCAAAATGATCACAACTGTCAATTTTTGATCTTTACTCATATATGCCAACTCTAAATTGTCCACACTATTGTGGACATTGTCCAAAAGAGCTCTCAGAGTAAATTTCTTGACTTGATGGTCAGAAGAAGCAATTTCTTCGTTGTAATTTTTTTCCAAAAATTCTAAAACTGAACTGCTGCTTCTCCCAATAGCAGTAGCCTATATGGATTATAGATCCCTACTTTCCACTCGCAGTAATTCCCAGCCGGATCCGTCATGTACAAGTGTGGGTGCTCGTTATCGAAGCCCACAATGAGCNTGCCAACTCTAAATTGTCCACACTATTGTGGACATTGTCCAAAAGAGCTCTCAGAGTAAATTTCTTGACTTGATGGTCAGAAGAAGCAATTTCTTCGTTGTAATTTTTTTCCAAAAATTCTAAAACTGAACTGCTGCTTCTCCCAATAGCAGTAGCCTATATGGATTATAGATCCCTACTTTCCACTCGCAGTAATTCCCAGCCGGATCCGTCATGTACAAGTGTGGGTCCTCGTTATCAAAGCCCACAATGATCATAGAGAAGCCGAAAGGCCTTCTACCGGAAGATCTGGTGAACTTCTGTTTTAAGTCAGCTACGAATCGGGCGAGATTTGACGGCAAAATAGAATCTTCCATCATCAATCTGTGGCTGAGAGAGTGAATTCGGGCATCCTTGATGACTTTTCTGGCGTCTGCCGTAAGTCCTGCAAAGGCTACAGCTATATGATCGTCAATTGTTGCAATTTTTCTTACAGTACTTTCGATTTGCAGTTTTCCTGCGACTTTTCTCTCGACTCCCAAAACAATTATGTTTTTACCACAAACACCGACCTAGATACAATAAAGATCATTGATACCGCGTTGTTTCCCTTATTTACTGTCTCCTGTGCGTAATCCACCTGAAAAAGCCTTCCGTCGGGTGAAAAAATAGTGGTTGTTCTGTCATAGTTAGACATAACGAGAGAAACACCCAGCACTTAAATGCTTTTATTTTTTTAAATTAAAAAAAAAATTTTTTAACTTTTATTATTAAATTTCATAATATCTTTGCTGAAAATCAAATTTTCTCGACTAGTTGTGCCGCAATTTTGAGACTTTCGTGATTAGAGATTGTTTTTACATTTTTTGAGAATTGACATCGACCTGATCAACGCCCACTTTTTTTTGGAAGATAATTTTTTTACTAATCTATTTGATTCTGTTTTCGAACAAAATTAATATTTGATAAAACCAAGTGGTTGATTGATCAGGAGATCGAACTGATTATATTAAATTAACCTGAAGAGGGTGTATGCATGACGGAGGAAACACTTTTGATATTCAGAGATCAGCTCCAAAAAAATATTTAATTCATTGCGAGTTTTCCACGTCCGAGGAATATTAATACTAGTCTTCTTATTTATGTGGATGACGTAATTGTAATGGACACATCCCTAAAATCTTTTATATCTGATAGAAGAATCCGGGAGTATGTAGACCAGATTGAACAATGGTGAAAGGGTTAAAGCTCTCTGCTGAAAAAATGATACTCACTCCGAATAAGCAGTGAAGAAGCACCTGAAACAAGAATACGCTCTGAGAGTAAACAATGCACGCAGTCTGCACTACCTGGGGGTCAATTATAAACACGTAGGAGATTACATGGACGACATGAGGGAGAGGAGAAAGAGAGCTTTTCAGTCGCTCTTATGTACACAAAAGTTACACGTTATCCGTGACACCTAACTATTCATCTTCAAGGGAGTTATTCTCCCTAGCCTACGTTATGGGCGCGAGCAGTGGTTCTCTTCTAAGAGGGAGAAAATCTTATCCCTCATTGAGAAGACAAGGAGAACTGCAATTAAGTTATCCTAAAACAAAAAACTGAGAGACTGTCTAAGCGAGGACGAAGACAAGCTGTTAGAACCGATCAGCAAAATTGTGGAGGATGGTTTCAGGAGGAGATCAAATATCCAGATCACGTATATAAAACTGGAAGAAACGTTCTGAGAAAATTAAAAAGGAGGAAGGGTTCAGGTGTTGAGTCCAAGCCAAATGGTAGGACTCAGATGTAACAACTTCCAGAAAACTCTTTAACCCTTGTTAATAAATTGTTATTGTTGATAGAACGAAATCTTTCTAATCGGCAGATAGTGGTCTAGGAATCGAACTAATAATCGCAACTAGAGAGACAGAACTAATTAATTTTAATTTAATTTTATTAACTATGGAATCACGAGAAAGAGGAAAATAGTTATAGACTAATTAATTGATCCTTGTGTCCATACCAGTCCTGTTCCTGCGGTGAGTTTTAGAGTCCTCAATAAATCTCCACAACGGGGAAGGTTTTTTCTCTTTTTTCTGTTATCACGAGCAGGCGTTCAGATATTATTATTAACCTTAGGCTTACTATTGTAAGCCAAGCAATACAGTCATTACTAATCTAAGGAAGGAACATCTGCTTGTGCTGACAAAATCCATTTTCCAATACTTTATTACAGGCTACTGCTTCCGAAGAGAGGAGGAGAAGTAGGTCCGCTCTCTTCCATTTTTGTCCATGTCTTACCTGGAGTCCGCTAGATACTTCAGAACATTTATTTAAATTAAAGAAAATAATGACTTTTCCCCTTTCCAAGGAGAAGCAAAGGTGCTAAAAATCCCAATCACAGTGGAACAGGTGGAATTAGTGGAAGAGGTGGAATAAACTGAAGAACAACAAGAGTGCTGGGCCGGACAACATAAGCCCTGAGCTCCTAAAATATAAGCCAAAAAACTTAGCGACAGAATTGCAAAAACCCTAAATGACGTCTTTAATACTAATACCGATCTAGGACTTGGAAATGGATTATTAATATCCATACAAAAACCGAACAAATCAAAAGGACCAGTAGAAAATCTCCGCCCGATAATACTTCTGAATTCGATACGGAAGGTGCTGGCAAACATTGCACTAAGCCGGATAAAGGGTGTGGCAAATCTATACCTACCAGCAAGTCAAAGTGGGTTCCGAAAGGGAGGTTTACGACAGACATCGAATAGAGCAACAGATGGCGCTGCGCAACGTACCAAAGACTCAATAGCGCAAGAACCGTGAGGATGATGTGGATTTTGTTCACGGGACGTGACCGCACTTTAACACATGCTAGAATATGCATCTGCGAAGCTTGAGAAATGGGTTCTCAGCGTAAATGTTAACAAAACTGAAATTACGGAAATCAAATGATACTCATGAAAGACGGAGACGTACTAATAAACTTGGTTTTCTACTAGGAGACGCTGAAGATGTACCGAAGAGGAAAACACTGGCAAATGCGGGAATGTTGAAACTGAAGAAAAGATGGCTAAGGTCCAAAGGACTTGGAATTGACATCAGATGCAGGCTTTACAAAGCGTTTGTGAAACCGATCCTACTGTATAAGGCTGGGACATAAGGAAGTACCTTCAACCATCTATTGAAACTGGATTCGTTCCTATAGAAGGCAACTAAGAAGCTTACTCAGAATGGGCTAGACACGTAGAATATCAGCTACTAATATCTACAACAAGTATATGTGTTCGTACATCAGCAAGAAAGTGATATATGCCCGGTGGAGGCTATTTGGGCATGTACTAAGAATAACCCGAACGCACCTGCTAACAAAGCGATGGAGGATTACAAAAAAACCAAAAAACCCTTTGACAGTTGCAAAAAACCCTTCCGCGGACGACCAAGATCGACACTTCCGACAGCCTTAAACAAAGACTTAAATCGTGTGAGAAAAAATATAAAAACTGGAAACGACCTTGACGATTAGATATCACTCGGATTCGACAGAGGAAGATGGAAAAGACTAACTATAAATATTGTTTCTTTGAGAGTTGCACATGCGGGGCTATAATAATTATGGCTTTCGTAAAAGTGCCTTGATAAAAATAATAATATTCTGAAGGCAAGATGGAGGCTGTTTGGACATATACTTCATCTGGACCTTGGGACCCCGTGGCCATTGAGGATTACTTTACTTTGTTTACTTTGTTTTGGACGCTCCGAGTTTACATGATCGATCTAGGGGGACCCTACCAACCGTCCTTGATGAAGACCTTAAGGTAATTGGGAGATGCCTCAAAGATGGGAAAGACCTCTACAGTCGTTAGAAATGGCGTAAGTGATGGAGTTAACTAGTGGTTTGACTTTCGATTGAACTACTCTCGCTTATTGTTAGACATCAGAAAACCATAATAAACAACGAACGTCCTAAAATGGAATCGTTTCTTACAGTATAATTCCAGTCAGTGTTTTCTGTAGAGACTTCAAGTCACTTGTTCAGTAGTGATATACCCATACGTATATTCAATCATGCAAAATAGAATAGACACAACCTACGCTACCTATATTGACAGGAATCTATCCCCATGTGAAAAAGTTCTTCATATGAACTGTTCTCAGCATGTACATCTTTGCAATACTTTTTCTAACGCAATCAGTCGAAAAATCTGTTTGCTCAGCCAATTCAAACGTTGACTTAGTTTCGTAAAGCTTTTTAATTAACTTATACGAAGTTTTGTCAACATTTGTTAAACCCTGTAAATAACTGTCTATGATGCTTTGACGAGTAACGCCGTCATCAACGAATAGTGCACTGCGGACCTGGTTTCTACGCACAACAAAAAGAAAAAGTAAGTGAACAGTACCTCTGTTCAATATTTAATTATAAGATTTTTTAAAACTTGGATGCTTTATAAATTAAAAAGAAAGCAACTATTCTCTGCTTTTAAATTTGTTGAACAAGAAAACATCGTTATAGCCAGAATTAAAAAAATTCAGGTGATCCCGGCCTTCTTCAACAGTCTTTGCATGCTCTGATTTGAAAGAAATGACGTCCAAGTGGAACTCCTCAGGAGGGTTGTCGACTAATGTTACTTTTAGGATATTATTTAGGATTATCTGGGGCTATTAGAAATGATGAACCACGTTATAATTTAGGATTATCTAACAAATCAAAATTCCCCGAAACAAAATGTAAGAGTAGGAACACAAGAAACAACAGAAAAAAATCTTAAAACACTTCCTCCACGTGACTTGAGAACCTCAACAGAGAGTCGAAAACTACACCAAGGATCTTCTGGGTTTGCGTAGAAGGGATGAATGTTTCCGATGGATATCTCACGCAGAACATTAAACCTTCTGTCCGTAGTAAATAATGTGAACTGAGACTTGGATGCTGATACACATAACATATTTGCAGGATGAAATGGAGTTTATCGCTGAAGAATCATACTTTCGGATTTTTCCGACCTCCGCCTTGTCTTCCGCATAAAAAAGTTATACGGTTTATTTTGCTCTTTAAGTTTAACAGTTGAATTTTATCCAATCCTTCCTTAATCACCGAAAAACATTTGCAATCGGATTAAAGTCAGGACTGTAAGGCTGGAGATACAACAGATCCAGATGTCTCTTCCCAAGTATGATGCAATTTCATCAAACCTGGCATCTACACGAAGGATCATGATCAAAATTCCAAAAGCTGCCCGTGTTCCTGCCGCCGACTGTTTACACGATTGTATTGAAAGGGAAATTTCTTCGACTGACCCAGTGGATTGGACACGATTATTCTACTTTGCACCATACACGCTATGTATGCCCTGTCAGAAGAGGAAAGANCCCTTCGAAAATGCGAACACACCATATACTCGATATATAGAGTTTTACTTTGCACTTGAGGAAATTTTTATATAATAAATGAATATCGTCTTCAAATATAGTTCGACTCAAAATTTTAGATTTTTTAAACAGAATCGATAGACAACTGTTAAGTACTACAAATCTGAATGATTTTCGAAAACATGTTGCGTCCTGTGACGATGTTTTTAAAAAAGAGTAAGAAAGGCTAAAATGACTTTTTTTTCTTTATTGGCTCCCTAATAAAAAATACCTCCAATCGTCTTCACAAGAACAAATCTGAGGTGCAAAAAATGTTTGGCGTCGACACAACTGTTTCTCTCATTCTTTCTAACCTAAACTGTGTCCGTATGACCAAAGTTTCTGCGAGTGAATATTTGTAATGAAACAACACGAACTGTGTCTTTGGCTTTTCTGAATTAACATTTCTCCATTTTGCCTGCCACCCACGTGAGTTGATATTCACTGATGGAAAGAACATGTCATTAATTGCAAAAATCCTGATGACGAGGAAATCCGGATCCATAAGCATACTCGATACGCTACTGATTCGTGCATTGCCTGGCTTAGCGCTGCATGGTATGAAGGATTTTATGCTCTTCTTTTCTCTGGTTCTCAGATGACCAATCTAATCAAACCAAACTTGCTTGTCTCTTATAAATTTCTAAACATCGTTTTCCCTTTTTGGATAATTCGTTCCTCCTTTCACTACTGCTGACGCTCCACGTTTAAGCGAAAATCAATTCTTGTCAAACAGATCCCACCCATGAGACGACGAATCTTTCTGGCTATTCCCTTTCAGGATGGCGAACAAGATTTCTCAAATAACCACAGCGCTCACGAGGGTCTCCTGTTCGTGNTAACAATGTATATGACTGTCTACAGAGATTACTAACCCAATTGGATACGCTTGGTTTAAAGCTAAACGCATCCAAATGCGAAATTGTTAATTATGGATTCTCCCGATATGAATGGAATCGGATCCTATTAATGTTCCGGGGGATTATTCCTAAAATATCGGAAATCGAGCCGGATCATTTGGAAATACTTGGATGCCCTCTGGCTGAAACTGGAATTAACGACACTCTGTTGGCTAAAGAACAGCAACTAAGAAAAACTTTTTTACGCCTTGGGATGCTGGATGCACATACCTCTTTTTTCTCATGAAAAACGCTTTATCCACGCAGAAATTAAATTACGTCCTTCGAGGAGCTCCATGTTACCTGAAAATGCAACAACTCGGGACGATTGAC
>RDEW01000093.1:61757-88149 GCA_011109175.1 Dicyema japonicum
TTTTCAAAGAGGGTCTATATAATATAAAAATTCGACGTGAATACCTATACGTATTTTACTCCAAATTTATCGTTATGCTTTCCTATTGCATCCAAAATCTTTAATAGGGTCTTTATAAATTAGTAGAATCTTCATTTACTACCAATCCGCATTAGGCTAACAAATAAACCTCTATGTGAATGGAAAATTTCAAAGAGGGTCAATATAAATTGAAAATTCGACAAAGAACACCAACACGTATTTTACTCCAAATTTATCTTTATGCTTTCCTATTGCATCCAAAATCATTAATAGGGTAAGATGACCATCTTCACCTTTGAAGCCGTAAAGCCTTTTGTCTAAGACGTCAGATGCATCGACACACACGCAGATGCATCGACACCCTTGCAACATATGTCCGAGTGCCTATAGAGCCTTTTCTGCCGCTGAGAAGGCCGAGAGGTCAAAAAAGGCAAAGTACGGGGTCCTACCGGAAGATTTTTTGTTTGTTTCACTCGCAGCTGAAGCGTCTGGTCGTCTAGGAAATCAGCGACGCTGGAATTCCTAAGTCGTCTAGGGAATCGGAATTCTACACAAATAGGAGATTCCTGCTGGCAATTTGAGCGAATCACACTTGTCATCCTGAGAGGGAATAGCCACGTAGTCAGGGCGCTTGCTGTATGATCCTTGGCTGGTTATTCCCTTGTTTTATTTTAATAAAGAATCGGATAGTTAAAAAGATTATATACCTCAAGGAACTTTTTACTATGAATTTGTAATATCTTTTTTGTTATAATTATCAATATGCCTTGGATTAATTGACCTTACTGTTTTTTCTTCTTAAAATAAAGTGAGAGTTCTGCCTAAGTTGGTTTAAGTGGTGGAAACATTACCTACTCCTTATGGGAAGGGCTGTGTTGTGTGCTTAATCATCAAATATTTCGAAAACTATCAAAACATACCAAACTACTAATTCTTCATAGAAAAGCAAGAACATGACAACTTTTAATGAAAGCAAGGGAATCAAATGATAATTACGCTAACACATATTTAAAAAGTTAAGAGGTTCGAAAAAGTTTGCTGTTTTTTTAATAAAAGTCTGCATAGGTTCTTCTAATACAAACTCTTTATTTGATTGATCAATAAACTGAATAGCCAATGTAGGTTTTGGAGAAATCGATGAAGCTTGAATGACCTCTACTTTATGAATAGCACTTGTTTCACAAATCTTCAAATCAATTCTATGATAGAAAATCAAAATTTTGGTTCACTTGTAATTCTTTAACGGTTAATTAGACCAAAACTTGGGGAATTTGAATATTAAGACAAAAATTCGATTTAGAGGACGTGTGTTTAAACTGATAAATGCAAAAGCTGGAACTGCTTTGGACGCTTAATAAATAATCACAGTCAATACAGTGATGGGCATGTAAGGAACAAAACAATCCCAAATTTGACAGAAATGGAGAGATTCTCGCATTCAATTATTGAACTAAGATGAATTTAAAAATATACTTGCTTGTTTAAGTGAGAATGTTATCTGAAAAATTGTAAAATGAATTTGAACAGTGAATCTGAATTTGAACATTAAACATAAACATTACTCAAATTTATTTCTTGAGAAACATATAAATTTTTTATAGTTGTATTTTTTGCAGGCGAGTTTTTAGCGGAATTATCTAATTTTGTAATTCCTATATTTTGAGATGATTGTTACCATTCTCGTGTACAACGAAAAGAATATTATTTGAATAAGTTATTACAGGCGTACATATTCCATTAATACACTGGCATTCCGTTTTCTGGCATGCTTGTTTTAACCGCCTAAAACTTTTTTACGGTAAAATACGTTTGATTGCAACATCTGTAGTCACAGGATGAAGAAAATTGGCAATTATTCAAAACTGCTTTAAAAAGAAATAAGAATTTTAGTATTACAAAGGTCGACATGTTGCTGGGTTATAAAAATTATGTGAAACAACAAAACTTTTGTGTTTATTTTAAAATATATTTTTTTATTTATAATAATAGAAAATTCATGAGTTTTGTGTTCCAATATTGTTTAAATTTTCTATCACGATTTCTTTCTACCACGATAACGTTGTCTCCAAGCGGCTTATAACTTTCGCTCTTTGCAGACGCCAATGATCTACATAAAAGAAACTAGTTGAAATGATAGCAAGGAGTTCGGCACAAACAAAACTCCAAGTATTCATAACTATTAGAGTTAATTTAAATCTGGTTAAGGTATATCCAATTCCCATGGTTGAAATGAGACGTACCCTCTCCAAGGATCGCTTTACTATATCCGCCATTGTAGGAACCCATACAATGGAGCAAGGAAGAGATGGATCATTTTTGATACTAGCAGACGTTGGGCCTCTCTTGAAACAAATCGATCAACTGATGCCTCTTATTAGATGAATTTACCAAACAGAACGGAATCTTTCGACCAGGTAAATACCAGTGTGGAACTTGAATCTACAAGTAATCGTGAGTCGAGCGCTAACCACTATACTGTCTAGTCACATGGCTAATAAGTTCATATGCTTATAAGAAATACGAAAAGCTTTAAAATGCGAAATATCTTATCAATATTATTAATATCAGACATAAATAATTAATTATAGACAGATAATAGTAAGATCATGTCTAATATCATCATGTGTTGCTCATCAGACAACATTCCGTTCGGCAGTTGGAACAATTGAGACGCACAGGCGTTGGATGGCACGTTTGGTTGCAGGAACTGGCATCGCCTAACTAGTTGACATTTCTTTTGTGTTTCTTTCTCGGTGGTCCCTGGGTTAATAAATAAACAATCAGAAAACATCACGTGATATTTCGATCTTCTCGTGCTCATATATAAGATACGGACTCAGGAGACATTGGAAACCCGATGTTTTGAACGAAGAAAATGTCAGACGCACGTAAGATCAAGATTAAAATCTCGTCCAGCCAAAAATTGGAAGAACTTTAGAGATCACTTGTCAGAAGTTATGCGTATATTAGACCGATTCCAGGTATGTTGATAATAATGTGGGTTCATTCGTGCTAAGTATGATGATTCAAAAAATTTTCTACAAGTCCGTAATAATCAGATTATTTTTTAACAAAATAATTATATCAAAAATAATTTAGGGATCTTGAATTGCCAGGTCGTTTCCTCTGACAATAGCTATCAAGATACGCTCTCGAAGTCACCAAGTCTCACGCAGATCCTTGGTGACCCTTTAGATTGTTAGTTTTTTGTATATAAACTCAAATTTGCCATTATTCAATAAAATAAAACCCATGAATTAATCGAAATTCCTTGAGTTAAAATGAATGCGAATTTCAGTTTGAATTGTGAAATACAAAGGGCTCCTGGACCGGTTCACGTCCATGCTATTATCGTTGAAACAAATAGAGGTGTAAATAGGAATTTTTCAAAAATATATGACTTCTGGCTACACTCAGAATCATGCATGACCTCCGTGAAACTCAATGGTTTCTTCAGTAGATCTCAGTTGCAATCTTGAGAGGCAATGCTGCATCAATTATGTAGACGGGGGTCAAAAAATGATTTCAGCTTTAAAAAATTATGAATTTCCCCCAGTGAAAGCATTTTATAAATATTCTTAAAGTATAGTTAATCCTTAAACAAACTCACCTGGTGGCGATGTGTAACAAGTACCGGTAAAGTGCTTAAGGTCCTCTGGTTCGAATCTCGCTTCTGTACATTCCGGCTGAAAGTTCTACGCATCTACGATGCTTTGGCTTGACGAATGATGCCGTCATCAATAAACATTTCACTACGGAACGGGATCGTCTATAAAGGACACAACAAAAAAATCATTCCTTGGCTGTATAGTAAAAACAGAATAAATCAAAAATTAATTAATAATCTGTGCAATAATATGCAAAGTTGAGGATTTTTTACTATAAGAAGATATCACGGAATTTATATCAACTTGATTTTCAAATTCGACACTAAAATTTCTTCCTCCATGGAATTCCAATTTGAGGTCATTTTCACAACATAGCAACTTTACGTCGTTAACGGAAAAATTGTCCAAAAATATTTTTAGGTGGTAAAATTTTTTCTCGTCTCTTTTCTTGACATCAATGTCGTAGATTAAATTTTGGATATTTTTTAATAATTTTTCATCCAACGTTTCTATTAGTGGTTTCTGCTTGGTATTATCAGATGACGGAACAATAAGTGGCTTTTCACTTTCAAAGTCATTTTTAAATTTGATTTCGGACTTTTTGTTATTTTTCTCGGGAGATTGTGAAACGAAGAAATTAGACAGCCACTTTTTGTCTCCTTGAAATTCATTTAAACACTCAAATGGATTCTCCTTTGAAGTATCGATTTCTGTGTTGTGAAGGTCGTTCAAAAAGTTAAGAGAAAGTAAATAAAGTTCACTCAATAGGACTTGATTATTTAAGGTTTTTGAAGTCTCATCATTGATAACAAGAATAAATATTCTCTCTTGAAGTAAAGTAATTTATTACCCTTTTTGTTTGACACGAAATCTTTGAATTCTTTAGCTGCCATCGGCAAGGGATCTGTCTGTGATTTAGCAGCCGGGACTCGGGAATCGGTACAGATATTTATAATTATGGTAGATTTTGATTTCTGGCACTATCGAAAAATCATAAATACTGAATCAATGGCAGTAATAGTTGAAAAATAGTTCAAAGGTTTAGTCAGGTTTTGGAACTCTTCAAGTTGACTGTTAATCAATTTTTTATAACTTTGTGGATCATTTTTTGCCATTTCGTCTAAATTTGACCAAATTTGGTCTAGATGCTTCGTAGTAAATTTATCCATTAAAGTTGCTAAGCAACAAATAACTTATTCAAAATTTATTCCAAATCAAAATCAATCAAATCAGTCTTACCGCAGAGGAGTAATAGTTCTATTACTTAAATTCCCTACTTAGGCAAAAAATAATTTATTTAAGAAAAAAACAGTTAGTAAATCGAAAAATGAGGTTTAGGCTTAGATTGTTCTCAACTTTTTTCTTTTTTGCTTTCATGTGAGTCTCGGAGACGATCCGGTTTCGCAGTGATTAATCCCCTTCTTGGCCTACCCCCCACTTTTTTGGTATCAACGGTCTGATCTTTTCAAGGGGACAAAAAGTGGCTGTCTAATTTCTTCGTTTCACAATCTCCCGAGAAAAATAACAAAAAGTCCGAAATCAAATTTAAAAATGATTTGGGTCCTAGAATCCCCGAGGTTTTGATTGCGACGGATTTAAATGTTGGATTGACGAGTGACTCGTCATAAGTAAATTATTACAGTTGCAACGGATTGTTTTTATGGATTCACACACGACCAGATAAGAGGAAACTAAGAACAATCTCTATTTCTTGGTCTTGGTGTGTTTTGCCTATACGGAGGTTTAAGTAATCGAAACATTACACGTCTTCAAAGAAAGTGCAGATAATTAAAGGATAATTAAAGGACCTGAAAGCCAGGTTATTTGAACCAATTTTTGTTGAGACATCTGCAATTCTTGGCCCCAGCAGTATAAAGTTCCTCAAAACAATCGGCCAAAATCCAGGAACAAGGAAGAGTGAACCCAGAATGACTCAATGGCTCTTCCAAAACATTGGCCTCATGCTATAATTATTATATGACCCTAAAAGGGAACACCAAAAAAGAAGGAGTTAAACCATCTAATTAAGTGATCCCGGTAGACCTCAACAGGATTAAGAGCTTTTTGATATGATTTTTCATAGTGCCCACAGCTTTTCTGAATCCATGACGATCCTCTTCCGTGAGAATTTGGAGAGGCGTGGGCTTTTTTCCCAATTTACGTGTACCCGAGGCTTTGTCGATGATTGGTGGAAGCGATCGGACTCCGATCCGCATAGAGTGATGAAGCCCGGAACCTACTAACAATTTGTTTATCAAATAAAATTTTAGTTATTTTTTTATATTAAATTATTTTGTTAAAAATAAATTATTTTAAATTAGAAAAATAAAACCTAAACTCGCACAATTTATTTCTTGTGAATTATGAATAGCAAGTGCAAAGATTTGATTCTGAAAAATTATGTCTTGTTATGCAACGACTTAAATCTCGACAACTACTTTATATAATTTTTCGATACCAAAGAGTTATTCACAAAAAATATGTTGGAAGAAATTATGGTACTTTTCTAAGCATATATTTTTATTATTAGTAATAAAGATTCTATGAAATTCTAGAGCCACAAAAAAAGACACGAAATTGCTATTTCTTTTTTAAATTTAATGCAAAAAAGGCCAGACTCGTTTAAAACATGTATAAGTGCTCTTGTTGCTACAAATCAGAAAAATATCGCGTGAATGTTAGGTAATAAATCATTTACAGAGAGTCAAAAATAATTTATTACTTTATTGTCAATCAATTGTAGGATGGAATGGCGACTCTGACGAGTCTAAAGAATTGCCTGAAATTTTACCGATAAAAGGATTCATCCAAGATCTGTGCATAGAACTTCGCAGAAATACGATTTTTGATCACAAGTCGCGTTTATCGTGGTCTCCTTTGGTACTCTACTCTTCGTTCAATTTGAAGGGGAATGATATGAAATCTTCTTTTTATGGTTGTTTATAATTTTCATTTTAAAGCTTTTCGTAAAGAAACTGACCCAAAAATATAAATTCAGATCCCAAACTTGTCCAAGTCACTGAATGGAGTGATTCCTACATTTTATCTTAGTTTGTTATTTCGGGTGATGACGCATATCCTATAAATTCTAACCCTCGTGGGCTGTGTATAATTGTTGAAAACATTGAATTTACTGACCCTTCATTGGCAAGAAGAGACGGATCTGAGCACGATAGCCAAATGTGCAACTCTCTGTTTAAAAATCTGGGATTTATGGTGAAATATCATAGAAATCTGACAACTGAGGTATGCTTATCATTTTTGTGTAAAAATTGCCGTTTATTAATGCAGTTTCGTGCTATTATCGAATTTTTCGTTTTATTAATTCTAAACAGCATCGATTCTTTTGTTTTTACTGCTTTAAATGACATTTATCCATATTTTTTTGTAATTGCATATACACAATCTTATCGATAGGAAATTGAGTCTATATTGAGAAACTACAGCCAAGATGATGATTTGCTGGAACCTTTAGACTCTTTGATACTGATTGTTCTTTCACATGGAAGGAATGGAACAATATGTGGAGTGGACGGATCAGATATGCCATTAGCGTTAATTTCCGAAATGTTCAATAAGGATCATTGTGTGGCTTTGGCTGATAAACCCAAGATTTTTATAATTCAAGGATGTCAAGGGGGTTAAATGAATTATTTATTTTGTAGAAATAAAAGACGGTTATTCGTTTAACTCGTCGAATATGGTTATTACTCCAAGCAGAAAGGCTTCCATGACTTCATCTTGGGACAGGATACAAGCAGGAACCAAAGCCGATATGTTCATGGCCATTTCATCAGTTCCAGGTCGTATTTATTTTATATTCCCTAGGATTTGTTTCTGTTAGGAATATTTCGAGAGGAGGGTGGTTTGTCAATGCTATTGTGTTTGTATTTATGAAACTAGCTTGGAGGGATGATCTACTGACTCTTTTTACCAAAGTTAACAATCTGATAGGCGATAAAGTCACGATTGATGGTGTTTCCCAGACTTCCGCTTTCATGACTACAATGAGAAAGCTTTTTTATTTTAATCCTCCCGGATCTATGGAATGAATTTCATTTCGAATAGATTTTTTGTATAGCTTTTTGAATAAATTATTTTTTTTACTTTGGAAAATATTGTTTTCATAAAAATTAGTAGAATTTTAGTACATAACATCTCAAATATTACTTCTTGTATCCATTTTGAGGTTTCAGTAGCCACGTGGTGCCATGTGGCCACTTGATTGAAGATTTCTCTTCCTTCCCTCTAGTGGCGTCATTGGATTCACCTTATTCTGGAGACTCCCAATCCCTGGCTGGCATTCAAGAGGATACATTTATTTATTCCTCCAGGAGACAATTTCGATTCATGGAAGCGAGTTCTGGAATCAACCTCAGTTTCCCAGAATATTATCTGGATAACTGTGGTTCTGCTGGATCGTGTCAGTATCAAGGAATTAGTTAGTTTAGTTTTATTCTTGGTCTTTGGAATAATTTAATTAATTTAATTTTGAGATAAATTAATGCCTCTTTGTATTATGTTTTTTAGAGATATTTCTATCTTTGTTAGTTCAGCAGACTCAAAATTTTTTCCTTCCATTTACTGTCTGATCAAGCAATTGACATTCAAACAAATCTCATCTTTAATAACGTTAAATATTTATTTTCTCATAACCCTTGTTTGCTATTATGTTTTTAACGTATTCTTAAATTACTAATGTGAAACTGTCTAGTGAAAATCAGATGCTAGACAAATAAAATATTTTTTATCTCAATTATTTAATGCTATTTTGATTAACAGATCATTTTTTCTGGCAATTGTCGTGGGAAACAGCCATTCTATCCTATCAGTCGGATTGTTTTGATTGTTTTCTTCAATCATTAATGAATTGAAAAGAAACACTTATATAAATTCTAATATTTTACTATCGCATAAAATGAGCTATAATGCCTGTTCAACAATTAAACAATGACTTTATTTCTTTGATAATAAATAATGTTCGCAATTAATTAGATCATTATTCGATTATCGCAAAAATTGATCTATTAATGACAAAATAAAATTAACAAAAAGTCATATACCAACCGCTTGACTGCGTGGCACAAGATGACAAGCGAGATTCGCTCAAATAGCTAACAGCGCTCACGAGGTCTCCACTATGGCTTGCAGGCATTGAGCACGCAATGGTTACCTTTCATGATCGCGAGTCCAATGTTCTGGAGGAGCCATCGCGCCATTCTAGGCTCACCCTTCTGTTGCCCTGCACGCTGTCCGATTAATCTGATAAACTCAGACTCTGTTCGATGTGGAAATAACCGTCAAATCTGAAATGTATGTTGACGATAAAAAAACTTGACTCATCTGGACTTCGGTCGATGGACCTAAAATAGATAACTGACAATTTTATTTGATGATGGCTCCTTAACCGGTTCACATTCCGCGCGATTGTTGTCTAGAGTTAGATAACTAAAAGTATAATCAAGAAGTATTGTCTTTTCTCAAGAAAGCGGTGCAATGCGGCTAGTTGGTCAATAATTACTTTCCTTCTTTCTGATGGCGTCATTGGATCCACCTTACTGAGGAGACGCCCAATGCCTGGCCGGCATCAAGAGGATCCACCTATTCTTTCCCCGGGGACAACATCGTTACCTGGAGACAAGTTCTGGAACGCTGGAACGAGTCAGGATCAATGAGTTAGTTAGTTTGGTTACCCTTGGTCTCTGGAATAAATTTAATTTAATCAGCAATTTCACGTGAACCATAATACAACAAACTAATGGAAGAGTCCAGATTGGAAAAATTACTTCAAAATCAAGGCTACTCCCTATAGGGTCCCACAAGGTTCCCCTCTGTCTCCTTTCCTATTTAACCTTTTCTACACGATTTACTTACTACTAAAGATCATGAAACTATGTTTTTTATCTTATCGCTACAAGATGCAAATCTCCTTCCAGAATTGTAACGGTGGTACAGTCACACTTCAACCAGGTGTCTGACTGGCTATCCGTGAATTTGCTGTTTGTGTCTTCATCCAAGTATCAGTTCACCCTATTTACTACGAACAGGAGATTTAATGGTTGACTTTACATATTCCTCAGAAACATTCCCATTCTTTATACGGGAATCCTGAAGCTCCTTGGAGTGATATTCGACTCTCTTATGACGTTCTCCTGTCACCGAGGGTTTTCGAAAATGGAATGTCCTAAAAGCTATCATAAATAAGAACCCCTTCTTACCTACAGCTTGTATCAACACACTCTATTTTCAAGTTATTGTGGCGACTATTGTATATGTCTGTTCTGCTTGGAGACTTGCTCTTCTCTCTTCGAGGGTCGAGCGTATGCACTCTTTCAGGCGAAAGATTACGTGGTATATGTTATCAAACACCATATCCATCCCCAGTCTCCCTTCAGAGGCGGCGACGTTGAGAAATGGCCATGGCTTGATACGTATCTGCGAACAGCTAGGAAACCCATTCAGAGAAAGGGCCGCCCATGCTGAGGAATTCAAATCGGCAATAAAAAAGTGCATTTCAATAGAATTAAAGGAGACACTTCAGGAATGCAGATGGATCGCTGGCGGAGCATTCGAAAAGAATTCAAGAGATTTTGGAGGCTAAGATGACTCAATTAGTGAGTTAATAACTTAGGGATTTTAAATCAAGTTCTTAGCCAAATCTCTCAGTGTGTATGTGGCTGCTTGAATAAAAGATTTTTTTGTTCCAAAACTTCAAATAAGAAATGCCACTAAGTGAGTCACACGGCAATAACACCATTTAGAAAATAAAAGAATGAACGCCACCAAGACCTCCTATAGTCTCCTGAATATCCCTTCGGGACGGCAGTCAAACTACTTTCTGGTTCCTTGCCAAAGATACGAGAAGAAACCTTTTTTTAGAGATTTTTCCAGAACTCCAAAACTAACCACAGGAGAAAGTTTTTTCACACCCGAATTTTGTATGTTTAGAGTTAAGGCTTCCTAAAATAAGACAATTAGAATGCATGTCAAAGAAACCTTTAATGTAGTCCATACCTAACCGACAACTGTTATTATAAACTGGCTTAATTATGATGGAATAACCAGGCAACCTTGAACGAATTAGAATTAACTCGAAATGGAGGCAGAGTGAGGTACCACGGACACGTCTCCAATAGATATTAGCGCCCTAACCTTTATGCTAATAACTCACAAAAGATGGTAAACAGCATACCCGTTAAAGTTAGCAGTAGCTGTTCCCTTATCTTTGTCTTGTCGATGATTAGGATTTGTACCTCAACAGATCCTAATANGCTCAATTATGATGGAATAACCAGGCAACCTTGAACGAATTAAAATTAACTCGAAATTGAGGCAGAGTGAGGTACCACGGACACGTCTCCAATAGATATTAGCGCCCTAACCTTTATGCTAATAACTCACAAGAGATGGTAAACAGCATACCCGTTAAAGTTAGCAGTAGCTGTTCCCTTATCTTTGTCTTGTCGATGATTAGGATTTGTACCTCAACAGATCCTAATAGGCTTTCCAAGGTCTCCCTCTTCATCCAGAAGGATCTACCTTTATCGAAACGATGATGAGTATCATTTCATATCCATCTCCTTCCTGTAGCAAATGACAATATCCCTAAGAGTGTTAGAAAAAGTGGGTTTGCACCAAACTGTTGATAGTTCAGGGGCGTCTCATGTACTTGGGTCAAAATACGTCTCCCAGCACTTGGGTCATGTGCGTCTCTGTTGGACCTATTCGAATCCTTAAGTGGGTTTTTAAGACAATTTTTGTTTTTCAACACGTTTTTATTTTTCTCTTCACAATAGTCCAGTCAACTGCCTTCCAGAGAAGCGTCTTGAGTTTCATTTTTCTAAGGAGGAACCGCAACTGTCTTTTTCTCCTCCTTTGAGACTTTCTTGTATCCACTCCAATGTTAACCCGGAAGGCTAAAAAGACTAAGTCGAGAACGATCATCCTAAGCTTTTCCAGACCCCTTGAATCATGCAAAAGTTGCCGAGAGAAAGTTAGTATTGGCGCAAACGATGGTAAATCCAAGAAGTTCGTGGGACCAACGCCGCTCCCGAGAATCTCCCAGTTTTTGCGAGACTGCGCTTCCAATCTCTTGGTGACAGACAGGCCTAAGTGGGAAGTTTTCATTTTATTCTCGGTCACAATCGCTAGTGTAGTACCAACAAATTTTTAAGATATTCATTACACATGTAGCACACTAACATTTATAGCGTCTTTTTTTGATCTTTTTTAATTTTTTTGAATTATGCCGAAAATTCTTGTACTTTGCTTCTATTCCATATCTTCATTTCTTAATTATCGTCTCAGTAATGATCCTTCTGCAGGTTCACCTACAGAAACCTTGTTACGACTTTTACTTCTTTTAAATGAGTAGGCTCGGGTGTCTACTCACACCCTTTAAAGGGCACAATCCACCAACCTGACCAAATCATTCATCGGTAGTAGTGACCGGCGATCCGCTTCGGCTTGATGAGTGCCGTCATCAGTGAACATTTCACTGCGGAACCGGATAGTCTATATAAGACATACACACAAGAAAAAAAACAGAGAAGTGATTAGCATTCCTAGAATCTCTTTCATCGATTAGCTATAATAACTTTTCTTTGCTAAAAATAAAGTGTGTGTTCTGCCTGAGGGGATGTGGCTCCTCGAAAAGTGCACATTTCAAGGCAATAAAAAAATAAAATTCCTTAATTATTATGCAGCATTTAATCGACTTGTCTCAGGAGGAACCCAATGACATACAACCATAAAAAAGGATCATTCATTCTTCCCACTATATGAGTCATTTCTTGGAGTCTTTTTTCAAAAATATGGTTCTGGATTGACTCGTGTGTTTGGAAAGACTTGTTTCTTTAAGATTGTGTAACATATCACAATAAATGACAGTCAAATCGCAACAGAACGTATTCAAGGATACTCTTTTTGTAAGCGAATGCTTTTCTGTCGTTCTTTAGTCTACCTTTTTCCAGACGACTGTCAATATTATAAAAAACCTCATTCTATGAGGATAACGGTACGACAAATGCTTAAAATATAAGAATCCATAAATCCTAGTCACCATCGAAAGCTCTGGAGCGAGTGGAATGTTATTGGAGTTTTCAACAAAATCAGAATGTGATTGGGCTACGACTCACGAGCATATATGGATTCACAGCGCCTGGATATGCGGTAGTACCCACGTCTCTTGGCACTTGGAACATGATTTGTTAGTGATGACTTTGCCTCTGTTTCCTAACAGATAATATTAAAGCGGCATAGCACTCTCACATTCACAAAAAACAAAAAGTCAATAAATTCATTAGCAATCGTTATCCTTTCTAAATTGTAGCAATTCGCCGTTCTTCATCACAAGCATAGCATTCGTCATAAGAGAGGCTATATTATGCTTCAAATACATGTTTTTCCAAAATTTGAGCTTAATGGGAGACACAGTTGGGAGAATAACAGAGGGAGAACAGTCTCGCAGATAAAAGGGATTCCTATACTCGTCCAGTCTGTCATTCAAGTATGACCACAACGAGACTGTGCGGACTTTAGCCTCTGCAGATTCCATAGCCGATTCAGAGTTAAAAAGAAATGTTCCAAAATGTGCAGAAAAGCAGTGCTTTAGAATGTCGAGAAGAAAGGCTTCGTTGAATTCAAAGACGTTAGGGAACTGACAAATCAATTGCCACACACAGTCCAGAAATATGGGAAAATTATAAGATCTCTTTGAATCTGAGTACATAGGGGTTCCGTGACCGTGTAGTATGGCAAAGTTTGAAGAAAAATAAACCCACTCTTTCTCGATTAAGACCTCAAATCCAACAATCGTGCGATAGTAAGGATCCAGCATCAGCATGGTTAAGGAAACCAGCACAGGTATTTTGTCCAATCCATCAGAACTGTGAACCAATACAGATCGCCATCCATATTTGACAGTTGTAACAATTTTGAAAGCTTCATTCAAGAAGATTGAAACATTCTCAAGCCAGCTGGTCTGATCCACCCTAGAAAACCAACTATTCTAAATCAATGGAAGAGAAATAGAATTCTAAATATGCGGTCAATCATTACTCTGAGCTTCTTGAAGCTTTCACGCACAATGTGGATATTGGGAACCGACAGGAATGTCACCTGGCAGTAGGGATAGTTATTGATCGACTCAACGCCACCTCCTTTCGTTCTCTGTGCAGCTGCAGTATTTTTTGAACGACAGTCGAAGATCTGTAAATAGTGGGACTGCGTGTTTGCATCTAGTATGGCTTGTATTAACTCCTCATCTTCGGTTGATCTATGCTCACCAACTCCAACGAGAGGCTGACTGCACCTAAAAGTTTATAATTGCTTCAAACCGTGTTATTACCGATTGATTCCGCGGATTTAGCCAGGAAACTGTCGGAAAACAACCATTCAATCTGAATTTAGCAGATTGTCTGAGTTTTTCATCATCAATTTCCACAGGAACAACCAAAATTGATGGGTAGAGCTCACATACGCCAAACCTAAAATAATATTAAAAGCTAATACGATTCGTTTATCTGGGAAATACGCCAAATGTCATTGGGAATGTCCAAACGGCGAAGTTCCTTTGCTAAATTGAAGACTTCCCAGCCATTTGAGGAGAATTTATCCTCCAAATAGTAAGCCCAAAGGTTGGTAGTGTCATTTACTAGCGGAAATGAGAATTTGGTAAGGAGATCGTAAATATCCTTTCCCACAGAAGTCTTTGATGCTGACATAAACTTGTAAACACCCGTATCTTTGCACTCCACTACGATTAAAGTAGGTTCATTTGGTTGGTCCCCGGATAATTCAATGCTTCCGATGAGTCCAAAGGGAATTTCGAATTTAAAAACTTCCTCAATTAGTTCTGATATAAAAAACAATCTGAGATTTGTAAAGGTTAGAGTTCCAACAAAGCTGCGGATAGGGTGGACATAGACCACATCCTTGAATACGTTTCGTTCTTTCTCGCAGTTGTAGAAAATATCCTCCCCGTATGAATTGACCAGACTTTTCGAATGTATTTTTAGTTCCCGAATCATTAATGCGGATTACCATTATTAATATAGGCACGTAAGCGATGCCAAGATCATGACAAAGCATGTGCAACACGAAAAGTTAAAAATCTGAATAACGTCCCCTATCTTTTTCGATCCGTTGACATGTTCCGTAGCGTATCCTTAGATTTTCATCTAGAATAACCGGCAGTGTTGTCCTCGGCTGGCCGCGGAAACGAGAAGCTTTTAAGATTACCAACTGAATGCGGATTATTATTATTTAAGCACATCACGAGAGCCATACTAATTATAATGTTCCGTAGCGTATCCTTAGATCTTCATCAAGAATAACCGGCAGTTTTGTCCTTGGCTCGCCGCGGAAACGAGAAGCTTTTAATATTACTAACTGAATGCGGATTATTATTATTTAAGCACATCACGAGAGCCATACTAATTAAAGCCCCGCATGTGCAGCAAAAGAAACTAGGTAAGATGTCATCATTTTCCATGCTCCCTTGTTCCTAGCCTAGGCTCTCATGCTGTCAAGGTCGTCGTCATTTATTAGATTTTTTTTGATCTTGACCAGGTCTATTTGTAAGACTATTGGCAGTGTTGTTCTAGGTCTTCCACGATAATGGTCTTCTTGACTAACATAGTATGTTTCCATAGATATGTTCGATGGGGATGTTAATTCCATCCTCAGCAGGTGTCCGAAGAGCTTCCATCGGGATTCCAGTACTTCTAAGCTGATAGGTCTAGTGCTGCATCTCTTATATAAAGCGTTCTTCGATATTCTCGTAGGCCAAGTAGTTCCAGTTATTTTTCTATGCTGACCTCTGTGGAACGAGTCTAGTTTTTCCATATCCGATGATGAGGTCGCCCTAGTTCCAGCGTTATATAAAAGTACGGTTTTTATGAATGAGTTGTATAGTAGGATTCTCATTTTCGTGTCGATGCCTTTTTGATTGAGCCATAAATTATTTAGTTTATATAACGCAGCAATGGCTATAATTTTCCTACGTAAAATATCATCGCTAACTCCCAAGAGTGAACAGAGTTTCATTACTTGTCGACACTTTTCTTCTAGGACGTTACTCATCCTTCTTATCTCTGTGAGTTCTGTTTTCTCTCTGTTCACAGTAAGAAACCATTTCTCTAGTACATCTGGTGCTTTTTCTAATAGGTTTTCCAAGACCTCTTTGTCTCTAGAAATTAGGTCTACATCGTCCGCGTAGATTACTTCTTCCGTCTTTTCTTGGTATGACGGTCTAAGTTTCCTCATAGCGGCTTCCAAATAAATTGTGAATAGTANCTGAGTTCTCGATTGTATGATGAGTGTTTTTCAGACATTTTTCTTAACCGTTGTACAGAGAAGAAACGAGGCACGTCACCACCTCACCAAAAAGGACCTCTTTGTCTTCAGAAATTAGGTCTACATCGTCCGCGTAGATTCGCGTAGATTTGGAGGAATAGTTTTCATAATGTAATCTTCACCAAAGGATTTGATCAGGAAGAAGGGAGGAAAATCCCTTTCAACTACTGTGTCGTCCCAGAAGGACTCGTCGCCTCACGAATGGGATCTTTGACTTTCACTGAAAATTATATCTTTCGGATTAATTAATTGACCCCGGATACATCAAGAAAGAAGTTAAAGTATTCACTTCTACAGAAAACAGAGTCCATTCGGAAACAACATAAAAGGAAAAAGACGTCCATTACTTGTAGTTGTGGAAACCCCTCCAGTGGAGTGGGGGAGAGCAAATGATCCTTTTTTGTGCCGGCATGGCACTGTGCGCCACCTAGACAGATGGATCACATGACGCCACTTTAATAGGAAGGGAAATGGGAAAAACAAATAAAACAAGCAGAAAAACTTAAACTAATTAGCCACGTATACCACATGGGCCACGCGGCGAATCACTGGATTCAAACCCACGACCTTCAGATTCGATGCAATCAGACATTACATTAAGCCATAAGGCCAACATTATCAAATAGNATGGGAGGAACAAATAAAACAAGCAGAAAAACTTAAACCAATTAGCCACGTATACCACATGGGCCACGCGGCGAATCACTGGATTCAAACTCACGACTTTCAGATTCGATGCAATCAGACATTACATTAAGCCATAAGGCCAACATTATCAAATAGAAAATAAAATTATTCGTAAGCGAATAAAATTAAATATTTAATTTTTAACAAAAAATTATTATATATTGATTTTATTAGAGGAAAGTGCGGTTATCAACTGGATAAGTACCTGTAAATCATTTATTTTTCACATAATTTTCCTTATTTTAGCGAATCTTTAACCTTCTCCCGAATGCACCGGGTAGTTTCAAACCCCAACGACACACAAAAAGCCACAGTCCTTAACTCCACGTATTGAGGCAAAAGAGCCCCGAAAAATGTCGAACAATTTTCGAATACATAATAATATTGTCGAGGTATCTTCTATGACGAATAATACCACTACTTGGATATATTCTGGATCTCATAAAATCTCGTAGAAACGTTTTTATTTGCTGTTAACAAATATGTTCCCAAAGTGTTCTTTTAGAATTCTTCACTCAGAGATTCCAAGTTATTTCATTTTTACCTCAAAAAGAGCGTATAAATTGTATTGTTTCTCGGATACTTCCGGTTTACGTTCAATCCTGTCAAAATTTTATTTTTTTCAAATATTCTTAGGTGTTTGAAACAAATAATGCTATGTTTATCTCATTCTTTAAATTTCCAACAAGTCCTTCGTTCCCCCTAATCGAAAACAGGACTTTGAGATCGTGACGTTGTTGTAGTTGTCGAATTTTATTAAAAAGTAATTTTATTCCAAAATTGGTTAACTATCGTAGAACCTGTAAGTCGATCACTAACGACGCATTTAATTATTTAGACGACCGATACGAGCTTACATGGGCTCGATGAGCAATGGGCCAAGTTGAGGTCACTTTTGAAGCGCTTAGAATCATGTGATTAGTTACTTGCTGAAACTTGAAAACTTTAATATTTGTTAGCTGCAAAATGACAATTTATTTGCATGCAAAAAAGTCACTTCAATTTGATTTAATTCTACGCGAATTCCGAAAGCAGCACAATCGCTAATAAATTTTTTCTTTCGTTTTTTAATTCGATTTTCATTGAAGCAAAAAGTCCTAAAAGTGTCATATTTATTATCGAGACGTGAGTATTCTACAATATGACACGGTTTATTATTGATTCTACGNTCCATTAAATTTTTTTTCAATCATAGGTGACATGAAAACGTGTACATAATTTCCCTTAGTAACAGCAAAATATCTATTTTGATAAAAAATGTTTTTTACTTTCCGTTAGGACTAAATGAGATATCAAAAACAAGACAATTTAATCGATGAGTTCTTAGAACACATCTACCAGAACAACTGCAAAGGTAAAGAACTCCATCTAAGTATTTAATAAAGTAATAACTTTCATCTGCCATGACTAAAATAGCGCCAGATGGACAAAGCGCGAGACTTGTTATATTACACGAAGTTTCAATCGGAAAGGTTGATGTCTTGTTGCTAGTAATAAACTATTAAAAAAACTTTTTGAGATCATAACAAGTAATTTTATTACCAACAGGACTTAAAAGCTTGTTACCGTCAGGAAAAAACAAAATATTTCCAATTCTATATACACATCCGAATAAATTTTCAAACTGAAAATAAGCATATTTATACTTTGTAGTTAAAATTCATCAAACACACAATACTGCCACACGTGTGATGTTTATTTAAAAAATTAAATTAGATAATTAAGTAAATAATAAATTAAATAAAAAAATCTTTAAGTCATTTTGTTAAGATAAATTCAATTTTGATCATTTGAACCCTAAATATGACACAAAATATGACAATATGCTGCTACACTATTCTATGGTAGTTGACGAAATAAATATTTTTATAACCGAACAACGCGTATCTCGAATGGAGGCATTTCCTGTTCTTTAAAATGGTATTTTGCTAATTTTATTAATTAGGACAGAAGTTATTTTTTGATTTCCGTTCCTAAACGGAGATGCTTCAAGAAGCTTTTTCATGAAAAAGATCTTCACATTTTAAAACTCCAGTCAATAAATTTCTGATCTTTAGGGGGTAACTTGAACTTTGTTTGATGGGTAGATTTGACATAGGGAGTTTACATATCTGATTTTGTCTTATTTAATGTTGAGATTGAACTACCTCTAATTGGCGCCTTTCCAACATTTGACGTAAAAGGTTCACCTCCCATTATAGCGTGTTGTTATTTGGGTTATGATCGTTTGAAAAACCATATTTCACTTTCTATGTAATAAGTCCAGTTAACGAGGAAAAGCATTTTGATAGATCTGTAGGTTTCGTTTTTTCCTAATCTGATTTTTTTCTTCTTAGTTTTTTAATATAACAAAACATGATAGGTTTGAGATTTCGGATGTGAGATATGATCATTGGAGTGAGGTATAAAGTTAACCAAAGTTATCCAAAAAGAATGAAAACATTCTTGCTTGATCGTAGTTTGTTTTTAGACAGAATTTGACTTAAACTCTGACCTGTGGCTTGTATCCATCAAGAATAGTCCGTTTTTCCCAATGGTTAAAAGACCACCTCCAGTCCTTGGGGATTACAATATAGCCTAGGAAGGTGTCTACACGGAGGCGGAAAGCTTAAATAGGCAAACTAACTGTAATTCAACATAAACAATCTACTCATTTGCTATTGTACGAGTTATATACCCTCTATGTTTGATGCAAACATTAGAACCATGTCTAGTTAATAAACCATTAATATAAGACATCATTAAAATGTATTGATTATTAGTTTTANTAGGAAGGTGTCTACACGGAGGCGGAAAGCTTAAATAGGCAAACTAACTGTAATTCAACATAAATAATCTACTCATCTGCTATTGTACGAGTTGTATACCCTCTGCATGTTTGATGCAAACATTAGAACCATGTCTAGTTAATAAACCATTAATATAAGACATCATTAAAATGTATTGATTATTAGTTTTAATAATTGAATAAAAATAATTCGAATAGATAATTAACTAAATATGAAAAGGCAATGTTTTTAATCGATACGTTTATTTAATTAGCCATGTTATTTTATTATAGATATTTGTACTAGGATTGCTTGTTTATAAATTTAAATATTTTTTCATGTATATTTTTTATATTTAGCAATTTCATAGTTTGTCAAATTCATTAAATTCAATTTTCATGCTTTCTTCAATATTTCTAATAATATCTATTTTAAAGTGTCAATATAACTTACCCCTTAAAAGTAAATATTGTTTAATCCAACTAGACGATATTAATATTACAACAATTTTTGATAATCTTCAATATGAAACAGAAAAAAGAGCAATGGCTTGGTGCGTTAACTCGGGTATTATAAAAGCGATCATTTATTGGTCATTGGAAACAAATAATTCCAAAATTTATATATCAGAAAATTTAAATTTTTTTAATATTGAAGTCGATTCAAATAAAAATCTTGGTGCGTTAACTCGGGTATTATAAAAGCGATCATTTATTGGTCATTGGAAACAAATAATTCCAAAATTTATATATCAGAAAATTTAAATTTTTTTAATATTGAAGTCGATTCAAATAAAAATCTGTCATTATCTTGTTATGGATTTGATGTATATGGTCGTATGATTAAAAGAACAATGAAGTTAACATTTTTGGAATGGAAAACTGGTTTAAATTTATTTTAAAATTTCAAGGATTTCCTAGAATAAATGAAAAACCGTCATATTTTTCAAATGATTTTGGTTTACATTATTTATACTGTCATGCAAATGGTGAATTGCCATTAAAAATTATATGGTTTAAAAACTATGAAATTTTCGAACCATTAAATAGTTTTAAAATTTATTTTTTTACTTTAAGAGTCAAATGACGAAAAACAAATAAATGTCAATTCTAGCGGAGACTATTTTTGCTTGGCCGTTAACCGTCATGGAATTGCATTGTCTAAGAATATTGAAGTGACAATTGGTATCAAATAATAACAAATTATTTAAGATTTGGATATTTTCCCGTACTTTTCAACTATTTTGAATGATACTTACATAATAAAGAAGGAAAAAATAATTACATGCAAAATAGATGGAATTCCAAAACCGAAAATTTTTTGGATAAACGACAAATTTAAAATTATAAATAATAATATTATGACTATGAACCAAACTTCATCAATTCAAAAATTCATGTGTATTGGTTACTCTACTATTGGAACTATTTATAAGAAAATTGAATTTATTCAATATGGTTGATTTTTATCAATTATTGATTTGAATAGATATTTATAATTCATTTTTTGATATTAAGGCATGGGCCATCACAAATTCATCAGCTTTAATTTATTGGAATCCTTCAACGACTGATATTGTAACATATTTAGAAATAAATTTATTTTAATAGAACTACCAGGTATATATAGGAACATCAGCAAACCATATTAATAATACAATTGTTCCTCCCTTTTTGAGCACAAGAAAAAATATTTTATCTATAAATAACTTAAAAAGAATGGAATATTTTATTACTATCCATAGAATACGACTTCTGCGAACAATTAAAAGTCCTGTGATCTACCTAAATATGTCAAAAATATGTTTAAAAAATTTTTATTTTTATAGATCCATTATTTAAAATACAAATAAATGTAACCAGTATCACATCACATAGCATCGCTATAAAATGGAAAATTAATAAAAATATATTAATCAGAAACTACAAGTTATATATAAAAGAAATCAGTCAAATTTACTGGAAAGTATTTAATTTTATATTATTAATATAACATTAAGTATTGATTATGTATTTAGTTTCAAAATATTTGAATATTTTTTTATATTTAGGAAACAACAACTGTCAATAACAAAGAAATTTTTTTTGACAATTTGCTACCAAATACTATGTATAAAATATCAATTTCAGCAATAACTCTCAAAGAGGAAGGTCCTTATTTAAAAAATGTTGAAATTAAGACTCATAAATACAGTAAATTTAAAGTACCTAAAAATAGAACCAATATATTCACCTTTACTTATCAGTGCATTTCCAATTAATTCTAATGAAATAGAAATAAATTGGTTACCATTTAGTCGTATAGAAGACAATATTAGTTATTATCGCATTTATTTGGAGGAAAATAATATTTCCATAAGAAAAATCAATATTTATTTAAATGTAAAAAATATATTTCTACAAAAAACTGTTATTAAAGAATTAAAATCATATACTTACTACAAAATTTTTACTAGCATGGTAAATGAATTCGGAGAAGGCCCTTTATCAAAGTCAAAAATAATTAGAACTAAAAATAAAGGTTTAATAAATTCAACTATTTATAATTAGTACCCGATCCGCCGCGAAATATTACAATAAGTGTTTCATCACCAAATAGTGTATTAATAAAATGGAATAATGCAAATACATCAGCTAATCTGATTAATTTCTACAAATTTATATTTTATTGTGAAAATAGTCAAGAGAAAATGTATAAACTTTTTGATAATGTTATTTCCATCGGAAATTTGCCCGAAAATTGTATTATGCTCATTAGACTATTGGCTGTTAATTCTGAAGGATATAGCAATGAATCTACAAAACTAATTAAAAATATTATTTATAAGGGTTATTAAGTTATTTGAATTAATCTAGGTCCTACACCACCAATTGTGAATTGTTATCGATTGAACTCAACCTGTGCTTTATTTAAATTTAACGAAGTTTTTGAAAAGTTGAGAATCCTATGTTCTGAATTAAATTCAAATAAATCAGCTACAATTTATGAAACCAATTCATATAATTATAAAATTTGTGGATTAATCAAACGAAAATCATATTTATGCTTAATACAAGCTAAACAATTCGGAGTATTTGGAGAAAAAAATAGAGAAGTTTTAATTGGTGGAGGTTTAATAATTAATGAATTTTTTTATAGAAATTTACGATGAATTAATAATTTTATCAAATACTTCAACTGATATATCAGTTAATATTAAAATTAAAAAACCAAAAAATTTAAATGTAAGACATTATATTGTATAATATATTTATTAAAATTTTAAGATACATTATCATGGGTATAAAAAATATTTGACTGAATATAACATGTTGGATTACGTCAACCTCTCTAGGAAAATGATTTTAATTGCTAATAATAGAACTTTAGAAAATATAAATATAAATGGTCTCATTCCTTATATGACGTATGTGATCACAATAAATTCTGAATATTACAATGGAAAAATTGGTACGCCATCTAAATTTATAACATTCACAAATAAATCTGGTAAATAAATTTCATCAAGCGTTTTAGCCCCTCGTAATTTAAAGCCTCCGAAAATTTATTGGGACAAAAATAAAATAATGGTTTATTTAGAAAATGCATCAGAAATAAATGGAATAATAGCATATAGTATTCTTGCAGTTGTGTCTGAAAAAATGTGGAATCAAAAATTATTTTTTAATAATGTATATATTCAAATAAAAAATTAAGATAATCCAAAATTTTTCAGATTACTGTTTATTGGACATTTGTTTATTAGCAAAATGGTATGGAAGAAACATTCAGACTAATTTAGAAATTGGAGATGGATTCATTAGAAATGGATACAAAAATGTGAAACTTTTAAAAAATAAAAAATATCGATTTGCTATTCGATATTTTGTTAGTAAAAATGTAATTAAACTATGCACAATTATTTTAGATTTATGGTACCAGTGAGTTTAGTAAAACCCTAATTTTGATAAGTAAAAGTTCGATTAATCTCCTTTCATGGCATTATGCTGCTATTGCATTCGGATTGATAGCGTTAATTTCTTTAATATGTGGAATTTTGATTAGATCTTATAAAAAGTTAACATTTTAAAATAAAACTTTGCAGGGGAAAAAATCATTCTACCATGTTGCATGCAAACTTAAATAATTCTAAAGAATTATTTTTTCAGAAAAAGAACTCTTCTCGAACAAGTGAACCTGGAATTTTTTTAAATTCAAGTAAATACGAATTCTTAATTTTTAAGTTCTCCATTCGAACAAAAAATTGATGAACTATACTAGTTTCATAGAACATTATAATATTCTGAAAGAAAATAAAGATAATTTAATAAAAGAATTTAATCTACTCACTAAAGCACAGAAACTTAAAAAAATGAACAATACTATTGAACATTTGGATGTTGAAAGTTATCTAATAAATTGTTTTAAAAACAAAAGTTGGTGCATGAATGTTGATGTATTTGAAAAGCATTTTATTAATTTTATAGGTGTTTCTGAAATCACCTGGAAGTTTCTGGAATAAAATTTATCAATTAAATATAGTTACTATAATATCAATAGGAAATACAGCTGAATTTATTGTAACTTTTTATTTAAATATAGGATGACATAATTAATCAAACTTATTTTTCAAAAAATGACGATAAATCAATAAAATTTATCCAAACAAATGTTCTAGCAGAATTTACTCATTGTCAGTTTAAATTTATAGCAGTTGTATTTGTATAATTAACATAGCCGGGTAATGATAAAATAATAGATTGTTTCCATTTACATATGATTGATTACAAAACGTGGAATACATCTTCTTTTATTAGATTTTTACAAATAGTAAGAAAATTTTATAAAACTAACTTTAAATATCAATATTGCTTGATTTATAATAGGTTTATTTTAGATTTACTTTTAGCAAAAAAATAAATTTTGTTGGATTATATCTAATTATTGATAACGTAATGAGTTCTTTTCATTCAAAAACTATGATTAATATTTTTGATGATGTTGAAAAACTTATTACAGAATTTCCACCTACATCCTTTAACACATATGATTATTTATTGTTGTATGAAATTTCAGTAGAAATCATTGAAGTATCAACTCATATTATTGAAATTGATAAATTAAAAAATTTTTATACAAAAAGTGAATATTTTGAAACCGAATTTATGGTTTTTTGAATAATTTAAATATAATAGAGGTTGAAACATCACTCGAAATATTTATATAATATGACAATCGCAGTTTCAAAAGAAAATTTCATGAAAAATCGTTTTACAGACACACTTCCATGTATTATATGATTGAAATTAATTTAGTTGACGAAAAAAGATTTATTTTTCAGTCGAGCAAAAGCAATTTATACATAAATGCATGCTATATTGATGTAAAATTATTTTATTACCAATTTAATAGAGTTTTAAAAAAGCAAATTCAATATTAGCTGCACAGTGTCCATTTGAAGAAACAATCAATGATTTTATTCATATGCTGTGGCATTCAAAAACAAGATTTTTAATAGTTTTATGTTGTTTTCAAAATCATGGTGATGTATCGGTTTATAAAATTAATTATAGAAAAAATGTCCTACTATTTGGTTGGAAAATTCTTCCGTTGAATATGAACAGTTTAGAATTGAATCGTTAGGTGAGTCAATAACCAACCAATATATTTTCAAAAAAGTGAAAATTACAAATTTAACGGTACGAAATATTTCCTTAAATATTAATAAGACGAGAGAATCCTTAATTATCAGTCAATATTATTACACTAAATGGAATAAGCGTGGTATCCTTCATCTAGGAAACTTCATTAACTTTGTACAAGAAATAATGTTAAAAACATCAACGATAACTTTATCACCTTTAACTATTGTTTGCAGGTATTGAAATCAAATTTATATAGTTCTGGTTCGGATCGTTGTGGAATTTTTATTACGTTGTTTAATTTGTTGCAACAGATGCAAATTTATAATAATATGGATATAATGGGGACAATCATAAGATTAAGACAACAAAAAATGGGAATGATTAGAACAATAGTATAATAATCATATTTTTTAGATTCAGTATAATACATGCTACAAAGCCATATTTGAATTTATTAATATGAAGTTACAAACGGAATAAATAAAATAATTAAATTATTACTAGTGTTGAAAATTTTGTTAATTATTATAAATGAAACAAAAGACCTTTATATTTTATAAATTTTTGAGATTAAGTTAGTTGATTACAGGGTCACGGGTTCGAGACCCGTACAGGGCTTTAAATTTTGGCTTTCTTGGCAAATGAAATCTTTTATTACATTGGATCTCATTGTTGTTTGTTCGAATCTGAAGATGGACATTACGGCGCATTGAAAGTACGTCCATCCAAATGAAACATCAATAAGACCGTTTACCATTATCACTTTATTCTTCTCTCATATCTTTTTTGCCACACAATAATTACATGCCAAACTTCCATTTTCTTTACGTAATTCAGCATGCTATTTTCTTCAAAGATTACAAGGCCCACTTCTTGCCTAATTGACTTTAACAAGCGAAACAACGTGGATTTCAAATTCTACAAAATATTAGTTTTTGTATTTCTGAACAAGGCTGGTTTATACACTCGTTATGCCTCACCATCTGGACATTTGACAGGTTCCTGATATCTTCTTTTCTCCCAGTCTGTTTCTCGATATAAAGTCTGACCCCGTTTCGGGGCACACCCCGGCGGTGGGGCATCCCCGCATTTCGGGGCATTTTTCATTTGGAGTCAATTTTCCAGCATTAATTTCCAAATTTGGAAATTTTCTGGACCCCCAAACCAGGGCACAAAGTATTTGAAATATTCCAGAAACTCAGAGAACATAATTTTCTATTATCAGGCCCAATCATTAAAAAATGCTTTATTGTTGCATCAAAAATTGGATTACAGTACTTCTATGTAGCAATTATGAGGGTGAAAAACTTGAACCACTGATTATTGG
>RDEW01000094.1:9817-24732 GCA_011109175.1 Dicyema japonicum
GGCTCGTTAACTTCCGACGGATAGAATTTAATGGTAAACCTATAAAAGTTGATATCATGGATTGTTTCATCATAAGTTCCATAGACAACATCATAGTCTAACAATAAACTAAATAATACATGAGAATATTCTGAAAGTGAAATGAATATAAAAATTAAAACCAGCATTAACAAATAATACAGATATTCAATATATAAGCAGCATAAATAAAATTCAGACACAAATCGTTAACACAATTATTAATAAATTTTTGTTGCTTTTGAGTTCTTAAATTAGATGGGACAAGTTATTCAATTTGATAATTGGTCGGGCTGCAATTCCACTAAATGTCTAATTAATTTCATATTATGTTTACCGGTAGAATAAATGAATGGATTTGTTTTTCAATCATATTAGTCGATTGTTTAAACAAATCATTGCAAAACCACTGGTGTGGATAGCATCTCTATCTCCAACCTTGTTATGACAGCAACTAACACATGCTCTGCCTCAGAGAAGGCTGAGACCCTAAAGGTGAAGAAATACGTATGTCTCGGTGGACGATTCATTTTTGACCAGTAGCCGTGAAAACGTCAAAATTTAATGAAGCATGTCATTGATTGAATAGACAGAATCAGATCGCTCATTGCGAAGAAGAAAAATGATAAAAAGTTAAAAAAGATATGATAAATTCAAGGTCATTATAACGCAAAATCGATTGTTACAATTCATATAAAAGGTTGCTCAATTTCGATATCATTGACCTAAGCGATCTTTAAAAGATATCTTCTAAGGCCCTATGACTTCATTCGTTTCGGAGACAACGGTTGCTCATGAAATCTTGTAAGTGGCAGTTGTATTTGGTTATTTAAAGTTTTCGAATACTAGTGATGCCTTCAAAGCTTCTTGTAGGAATCTTATAATTTCTGAGTGCAAAAAGGTATCCATAGATGCACCATTGCAAATAAGGTTTTTCCTAAGAGAGAATAGAAAAACTGTGATCCTGTCTGGGTGTTTTATATCAACTCGATATATGAAAAAAAGTTGAAAATGCAGATCTTGACTACTTAAGAGAGAATACAAGAAAAAGAAACTTGGAAGATGATAATTAACGAAATTATTGGGAGTATTTAAAATAAAAAAACAACGAGAAAAGTAATAGTAGTTAATGAATAGGTACATATGAATTGGTCCTATGCTAATTCGGCGTTTAATAACAAATGTGATGACTCCGATGATTGTAGGTGTTACAACAGTGAGTATAATTCCTATAATAATGTACATTTTTGAATTATTAGAATTTTTATTTTTTTCAGGNCAGATCTTGACTACTTAAGAGAGAAAACAAGAAAAAGCAACTTGGAAGATGATATTTAACGAAATTATTCGGAGTATTTAAAATAAAAAAACAACGAGAAAAGTAATAGTAGTTAATGAATAGGTACATATGACATTGGTCCTATGCTAATTCGGCGTTTAATAACAAATGTGATGACTCCGATGATTGTAGGTGTTACAACAGTGAGTATAATTCCTATAATAATGTACATTTTTGAATTATTAGAATTTGTATTTTTTCCAGGAATTCCTTTTTCAAAACACACCGACTCTAAAATTCAGGAAAAATCAAACCGTTCCCAGTATAACGGAATTTAAAATCATCCCGAAGAATTTGTGCCTTAAATAATGAAAACTCAACATATATGTCATCAGCAAATTTAGTGAGAGACAATTCGAAGTTACAGGAATTTCCAACATCAATCAATTTGGTATTATTAGGACTCCAAGACCCGTTATAGATTTTATCGATGATTAACTGAATTTTGGACATATAATATTTTTTTTGATACAAAATAAATGTAAAAAGTATTTCAAAACGACTCCCCATAAGAGATAATTCAACACTATTGTTATCAAAATTAATCTTCGTTTTCAAAATCTCGGAAAAAGCTAATAAAGCATTAATCTAATATTAAAATATACAATTTACTATTTCAACTTTGTGATTATAAAAAAATATGATTTTAAAATGACCACTTAATATTCCTTTCAGTCGATTTTCGGCAATAAAATACCAATATCGAACTTTTGAATCTTTAGATTGATTACAATCATTTGCTAAATTAAATTATATCAAACCTTTTCCAATAAAAGATGATCTTGATTGTTTATTGTAATATTCTATCACCAAAGAATATATCGCGAGAGTATTACCATTTTCAAAATTTACGGACATATATCCGCATCTGTAATAATCTCCTTTTTTAATTTTTGGAAGATTTGTTGTATTTGAATAGGTTTTATTATCTTTGAGTGGTAAATATTAATTACTAGAATTTAAATCAATTTTTATTGAGATTTTGTAGAATTCCCCTGAGGATTCAAAATAAAATTGGAAGAACAAATTATTTATGTGCTTTGTAATTGGTGTTTTACTAAAATAAACCTGAAAAGAAATAATTTTAAATGAATAATTATCTGTTGTCTAACATTATTATTTATAAAAAACATTTGTAAGTGTACTTTTCAATAAACTTTTTCCATATACTGACATTCGATGTTTTAATTTTGAATTCGTAATTGTGGACAAAAACATTAATAATAAAATTAACAATAACATAAGTATCGATGTTAATAATTTAGGTCACTTGTTATATTGATGAATTTAACTTTTTTTAATTTTGAAACAAATGATTTTTATATTAAATTTATAATTATAATAATCTAATTTTTTTCCGAGCCTGTAGAGTTCTTATTTAATTCCAAGACTTTTTCCTCATTGTCTTGTTTATTCCAGATGTTCTCCCAGAATGCGAGGCATTCATTTTCATTAAAGCTAAACTTGGCTTTTTCATGTTCCCAATTCAGATTCCCGTATAACTACCTCATATTAAGTTCAAAGCACCAATTCTGTCTTTTATATTCGTTTCTTGACTGATGAATTTTTTGTTTCTTTTCTAAGATTTTGATTTCATCTTGGATACAAGATGCAAATCTTCCAATTATTCCCTTCTTTGATTTTCGAAATCCATATCTACTCAGAATATCTTTGGTTTCTTAGTCATAACTTTGGTTTGATTTCTGTTCTCCAATTGTTTTGATTTGTACCATTATCTTCTTTTAATTTCTGCTCTCCAAACCTTATCCTCTATGCACACTGCCCTGTGACTGACGAAACAGTGTCAATTGAAAAACTTTTCAGGTTTTTGGCTATGCTCTTATCCACTTCCGTGGGTCGGATGATTTTGTAAAACGAGAGTATCCGTATCGGAATTGACTTGTGGTTGGTTCAAAAATCTGTGAAACTCGTTGTGGACCCATGATTGGCAGAAATAAGATTAATTTTCTTTTCAGCAAAAGGAGTATTGGAAATTTCTCCAACAAGGACATTAATATACGTGGATTAGAGTAAACTGTTTTCCTTCTCAAAATCTCATTCCTCCATGCATACTGCCCTGTGACTGACGAGGCAGTGTCAATTGAAAAACTTTTCAGTTCTAAGAAGGAAAATTTCAAGAAACCCTTACCAGTCTGCTGCAGATTATCAACCTATAACCTATCCCTACCTCGGTGGTAGTCAAGGACAATAAACCGGACATTGTGGTACACGATAAGGAGTCTGGCCAAGCCCTTATCATAGAAGTTGGCATCACGTCTCAAGACCGTTTGCAGACTGTGCAGGTGGAGAAAAAAAGGAAGTATGACTTTCTTGCAAACGAGATGGGGCAGATGCTTGGTTGCAGGGTCCTCGTTTATTCCTATAGTAATGACGTGGGAAGAAAATTCAACAAAGTACCACAAGGGTTATCTGAATAGTTGAGGGTAGATAGGAAGCTCCAGGCATATCTACAGTCCACTGTGTTAAAGCGGACCCTAGATAGCCTGACACTGGAGTATACGAGGCAGAGTCCTGAGATGCCATATGGGCAGAGGGTTCAATTAGACATGGCGCTCTCGGAGTTGTTTCAATAACCAGAATCGAACCTGCCTGAGGAGGCTGGCGAAGAAGGTTGTTGATTAAATATATTAACTTTTTTATTGTTTGTTAAATAAAGTGGGATTTCGATTTATATTCATTTTAAAAACCTCACATAAATTTCTCATATTGAATGATACTATTACATTATGATTGGCTCTATTGTCATATCGAATGAGAAATGGTATCACAACGAGCAACTTAATTTGGCTATTTGTTTTTCTGTTGATCCCAGAAAACGGATGTTGAGATGTAACAAACAACAACTACTATTAAAATGAATAGTGTTTGGCAATAAAGATAGAATATTAATGACAGATTTTTAAGCTTTTGACTAAAAAATCTTTTGCTAAATTGTAGTTTTATTATTAATTTTGAAACAACAAAAGTTATTAATAAACACAAACAGTTAACCACTACTGTCTGCTCTCAGCATTAAGAACATATTTTCCCAACGATCTGTAAGGTTAATGAGCCAGCTCCTTTCGCTCATCTTTTTTCCATCTTGCAATAAGTTTATTATTAAAACTCTAACATTAATTAAATTTCAAATAAAGTAATTGTAGACTCAAATAAATTAACATAAAATCACACTATCAAATTTCTTAATATATTTTTATTAGAGATTTTTTAAGACTTGAGGCCTATTGGCTTCTATTTTTAGTATTCGTTGTCATCACGAGAGTCTACGATTCACCATTTATATTAACGGGGACTATTTGACAAATTATTTAAACATCTTTTAATAAAGATTATTATTTTTTAATAAAAAAATTTTATTTAAAAAAAAACTACGACCATTCGACTCATTATTATGCTAGTCAGTGCCGCTACGTCCATTATGTCGACGGGGACTATTTGACTGATAATTTAAATTTAATGGGCGCCACCCACCTATACGGATGGATTACATGACGCCATTCTAATAGGAGGTAAAACGGATGAACAACAAAAGAATCAGAAAAATTCAACCAATTAGGCACAAGTAGAACCATAAGTATTCATATGCTTATGAATAACGTGTGAGTGGATTTAACTGACTAATAAATTTTCAATATTCGGATGTTTGTAAGGCAGACCCCTTATAGAATAGAGGCATATCACCACCTAAAAAAATTTATTTCAAACATCGGACGGGTGAAACATAGCTATTATAGTTTTTCACGTTGCTTTAATAATAATAATTTCTGTAGCCCAAGTTGATGTCCTTTTTCTACAAAGTCCAAACGACTTTTAGTTTAGACACTTCCACCGGTTCTCACGGCCTGCGTTAAAATTAATTATACAGCAATCGAAAAACGGATATTTTCGATCTTTTAAAATCAAGAATTTTATGAATATTGATTACATAGAGAATGAAAAGATTAATGAAAATTTTTTAAAAGATTCAGAAAAACTGAATAAAATTAGAAAACACGAGACTTGTGGACAAAAAAGATACAGCGTTAAATCAATCGGAATTTGGGCGTCTATTGAGTAAGATGGATCCAATGACGCCACCAGAAAGAAGATATATCTTAATCAAGTTGCCACATGGTAATTCAGCTTTATTGAATTTATTTTTTAAATTAGCGACAAAATTCAAGTAATCAAAATGGCCAATTTGCCAGGATTCACTGTAAAAATAATTGTTTATCAACCACCTAAGTTCACTAACTTTTTCGACAAGGATAAATAGAAGGAATATTATGTCCAATACTCTCAAACAAGTCTCGTAAGCCTTTAGTGTTTAACTAATGCAAGAGTATATCGGATTCGACAAAAGCCTTAGTTAGTGACTTTATCGATCCATGTGTCGGCAGATGAGTCGGTTTTATAGTATTGAAACCTGTAAAATATATAATAAAAATAATAAACCTGCAATTTTGATATGCTTTTTAGAGGATTTATGTGATTCAATAAAAAATTTGTTTTTTTTGCAGTTACAAATGTCCCACATAAATTAAAAAAATGATTTTTTTGTGAATTGATAGAAAATCCATCAGGATATTTTCAAACAGAAGACTTATTCTTTTCAATTACACGCTTGATTGAACGCGGAATCACAGTGAATGATGATAATTGATTCACGCTAGTATTTTATTTAAAATCTCAAAAAAGTAAAAAAAAATAAAAATTAATAAAATTTTTGACTTTTTTGACCTAAAAATTACATTTTGACTTTATAACTTTTGATTAATATAATATTTTTGATTACAAATACGTATGTATAAGTTTTAGACAATTTTAAAGAACATATAATTTTTGATTTTATTTTTGAGTTTTCATATAAACGGAAGGCCTCTCCCGCTTTCATTGCCGACCTCAAAAGTTTCGACTGTGGTGAATATTATTTGTGGTGGTGTGGTGTAATTGAGAAAAAGTGATCAGAAGCGATATGCACAAGATCGACAAAAGAGAAGAGCTTTGTGAATTTTGCAATAAAATTAACAATAGAAAGCGGCTGATATGCTGTGTCGTTTGTTCGTCGGTTTTTCACATGTCATGTGTTGGAATCACCAAAAAAGCCCTTACCATCATTACCAACTGGTGTTGCCAGGCATACCTCCTTCCTGGTACTAAAGCACCATCAACTCCACCTAATTCACCTGAACGAATACCAATAGATTACCAGAAAATTCTTGAATCAATTGCAAACCTGGCATCTACACGAAGGATCATGATCAAAATTCCAAAAGCTGCCCGTGTTCCTGCCGCCGACTGTTTACACGATTGTATTGAAAAGGCAATTTCTTCGACTTATCTAGTGGATTGGACACGATTATTCTACTTTGCACCATACACGCTATGTATGCCCTGTCAGAAGAGGAAAGATCAGGAATCGCTCACGTCTATTGTAAAGGAAAATTTTTGCTTGTTTTCTTCTGGAAATTTGTTCAGTGACTCCCGAGAATATACCTTCAACCACTCAAACCACGAGAACCATTCCTCAGAAACACAAAGATTGGGAAGAGCGATACATCGCAAACTATCTGAAGGTGGAGTCCAGGCCGCCGTGAGGAGTCTAGAAGAGTATAACCATCTAATTGAGCCAACTGAACACTCCTACGATGCACTGGTTGAACGACATTTTGGTCCGCCAGTGGACGAACAGATCCCTAGTTGCTCTGGTAAATTACCTAGTCTGATTATTTCTGAGGGGGACGTGAAAGATGTGATCCTCTCATTCGCCCCAAGCAGCTTGGGGGACTTGACGGACTCTGTCCAGGACACCTAAAAGACTTAATTGATCAGAATACGGGGAACTCTGGTGTTCGGCTATTATCGGCTATAACGAGGATAATCAACAGAATGCTTTCCGGAAGATTACCAGAAGCAATCCGTCATATTATGTTTTCCGCCAAGTTAATTGCCATTGATAAATGTGGAGGAGGAATTCGTCCTATTGCTGTTGGGTTTGTTTTTCGTCGATTGGCTTCTAAACTTGCTAGCAGAGCAATCCTTCCGATACTTGTCAAACAACTGCGACCAACTTAAGTAGGGGTCGGTTCTCCTGGTAGATGGGAGGCGGCAGTTCATGCCGTTCGGATGTTTACTGGAAACAGAACGAACATGCCTTGTGTAATACCATACGGTTCGATATAATTTTGGAAAATTGTCTTACCCATTACCCGTCTATATATAATTATGTTCATTGTTGGTATGGAGAACCGTCCAGTCTTGTACATGGGAAATACTTCATTTCCTCGTCGTGTGAAGTTCAGCAAGGAGACCCACTAGGACCGGCATTGTTCTGCCTCGGCGTTGACCGTGTCATGAGATGCCTTACTACTCCGCTGAACGTGTGGTATTTGATGATTGCACCCTGGGAGGTCATCCTAACAATGTATATGACTGTCTACAGAGATCACTAACCCAATTGGATACGCTTGGTTTAAAGCTAAACGCATCCAAATGCGAAATTATTAATTATGGATTCTCCCGATGAGAATGGAATCGAATCCTATTAATGTTTCAGGGGATTATTTCTAAAATATCGGTAATCGAGCCGGAACATTTGGAAATACTCGGATACTCTCTGGTTGCAACTGGAATTAATGACACTCTGTTGGCTAAAGAACAGCAACTAAGAAAAACTTTTTTACGCCTTGGGATGCTGGATGCACATACTACTTTTTTTCTCATGAAAAACGTTTTATCCACGCAGAAATTAAATTACGTCCTTCGAAGAGCTCCATGTTACCTGAAAATGCAACAACTCGGGGAGATTGACTCCCTGAGATTGAGGCTTTTGAAAATATCTAACTAACACCGACGAGCCTGTCTTTTAACTGCAAGATGCGAGTGGAGCGGAGCTTGGATCAATGCCCTACACATTAGAAACGTGGGAACTCACCTAGACGATGAAACGGTCCGCTCCGGATTCTCCATCAGACTTGGATTGAAAGTTTGTCAACTCCGTGAGTGCCGATGCGGCCGGAAGGTCGACTGGACATCATGTTCTTTCTTGTCGAAAAAGCGCAGGTCGATTCGGTAGACACAAGGCTATAAATGAAGTGGTGAAGCGCGCCCTCAAGTTGCCGGGATACCCATCCATTCTAGAGCCAACGGGCTTGAGTAGGGATGATGGGAAGCGACCCGATGGAATTACTGTCTTCCCCTTCTCTCGGGGCAAATGCTTAATCTGGGATGCTACCTGTAATGACAGCTTTTCCCAGTCGAAACTTTTGAGGTCGGCAATGAAAGCGGGAGAGGCCGCCCGTTTATATGAAAACTCAAAAATAAAGAAATACAGCAGTCTCCTAAACCGTTTCCATGTGCGGCCAGTGGTCGTCGAGACGAGGGTTTTAGAAAAATTAGAGGGGAGTCTTTGGCCCCAAGACGGTCTCTTTCCTTAGAGCACTTTGGTGTCTATTGAACAAAGCCTCGAGGGAGTGTCGGGAAACCAAGTGGCTTTTCCAAAGGATATCCCTGGCAGTAGTCAGAAGTAACAGCCACTCGATCACATCCGCTGGACTCAGTAATGAACTACTCATGTTTTTTAATAATAAATTTTTGACTTTAATTGACAAAATTGCCCTAGTAATCATATAATTTCCAGACACATTTGAATTTAGTTTCCGACTGCATGGTCACCTGGCAGTAGTCAGAAGTAACAGCCACTCGATCACATCCGCTGGACTCAGTAATGAACTACTCATGTTTTTTAATAATAAATTTTTGACTTTAATTGACAAAATTGCCCTAGTAATCATATAATTTCCAGACACATTAGAATTTAGTTTCCGACTGCATGGTCACAAACTGGATGACTCTTTCCACATCAAAATCTTATATAACAATATATACAACAGAACGGAGACAATTCATTAACACGAATAACCTCGAAATGTAGCTGGTCACTTTAATGGTCAACAAAGAGAGTTCCAAACGTTCATGTACAAGCAATTCATTAAGATGACACTGAATTATCTCTCCCAAACGTGGGCTTTACGCATATCACCCTCAACTGAGTGGCATAAAAAATTAATCTTGATTAATAGAGATAAATTTTTAAGATCAAAAAACGAACTAAAGATCTAGTCCGTCGGATCGCCTCAATGATCCAAAGGGTCACCAAAAATCCACGGGAGACAGGAAGGCTTCGAGAGCGTATCTCAATATCTATCGTCAGAGGAAAGAGAGCCGTATTAGCTACCTAATTTTTAATTTCTAAAATCACTTAATAAATTTGAAAAAAAGAACAAAAAAATTATGGTGACATTGTTATTATCAAGGCACTTTCACGAAAGCCATAATGTTTATAGTCCCGAATATGCAACACTCAAAACAATATTTAGCGTTAATCTTTTCTATTTTCCTTTTTCGAATGCAGACGATCTTAATTCGTCTAGGTCATCCCCCGTTTTGAGCTTTTTTCACCTGGTTTAAATCTTTGTTTAAGATAATCGGCTGTGTCGTCAGCGGAAAGGTTTGTCGCAACTGTCAAAGAAATCTTCCATAGCTCTGTTAGTAGGTGCGTACGGGTTCATTCTTAATACATGTCCGAATAGCTCTACTGGGGATCTATCACATCATTTCTGATGTAATAACACATAAACTTGTTGTAAATATCACTGGTTGATATTCCGGGTTCATTCTTAATACATGTCCGAATAGCTCTACTGGGGATCTATCACATCATTTCTGATGTAATAACACATAAACTTGTTGTAAATATCACTGGTTAATATTCTACGTGGCCATCCATTCTGAGTAAGCTTCTTATTTGCCTTTTACCACTGGTTGTTATTTTACAATCCTCTTTCGTTAGTTCGTTGAAAAAAACTTCACCAAATCAACATCTTGGGGTATTTTTATCTAAAAAACGCGTTTATGGTAACACTTTTAATTCTTTTTTATCAGACAAATAAAATTTTCATATTTTCACCCCCTTATTTTGGAAACATTTTTCCATGTATTAAATATACTCTCAATTGGATTGAGAAATGGTGAGCAACGTAGAACAACAAAGAACATAAAAGTCTGCAATTTCAATCAATTCTATAGCGCCGGCATAATGATGAACATGGGCATAATCCAAAAAAGATCAGGTCTTCAGTTCCTATTTCAGAACTAGATTTTTAAGGATTCCTGAAAAACCTTAAAATCCTCACAGATAACTAAGGCTTTGATTAACATGATGGTAAAGCATATCATATTTTGTCATTGATAAAATGACTGAAATATTTCTGGTTCGATGGTCTCTTCAAGAATATAGTCAGAGGATCTTGAAACAAGTCTTCTTCGTCTTGGTCATAAAGATACGACCTTGTCAATAAAAACAAATGACCTTCGTCAACATTAACAATGTTTGAGCATAGTCAAACCTACTTTCAATAGTTTTAGTTTTACTGGTTTTCCCCATTCAGGCACAGCGATCCCCGTTTTCAATGTATAATGAAATTCCATTAAACATTTATGAATTTTGCTGAGGCTAGTGGTTATTGAAAATCTTTTCTGGTAATTTCTAACCAATTGATTTGGTGCAATAGTTTCATCCTTCATCCTCCAAACACTTAACGCATTGTTTTCGTCCTGCGATAAGTTTCGTCTTACTATCACCACCACGATAACTTGAAGTGAAACACATTTTGTTTTAGAAAAATTTAGAAAAAAATTTCTAAAACAGTGGCTTGTCACAGATTCATCATTGAAGCAATAATTGTATTGTGACAATCACTTTTGAGTGCAACTCGTCAGGAATGTTCCTTCTCATAGGTGGTTTTCCTGTTTTCTTTCAATTTGATCACATGCCACAGGGATTTTTTTAAATAAAAAAAATGTGTTTTTTACGACGTTTTCTAAAATTTCATAAGTTAATGATGTTTTTTTTCCAGCTTGCAACGTCACTCCCACAAAGTCCAACAGATTTTATTCTGATTTTGACTTCTAAGATTGAAATTAGCTATTTAACCATCAACGTCTATTTTTGGTGGAGTTTGTATTTCCTAGTTATTTTTTTACGACGTTTTCTAAAATTTCATAAGTTAATTATGTTTTTTTTCCAGCTTGCAACGTCACTCCCACAAAGTCCAACAGATTTTATTCTGATTTTGACTTCTAAGATTGAAATTAGCTATTTAACCATCAACGTCTATTTTTGGTGGAGTTTGTATTTCCTAGTTATGAATTATGCTAAATTACCAATCGTAAATCATTGGGACCATATAAAACGACAGATTTCGACATTGTCAAATGTTAGCGACAAAACTCTCTTTATAGTTGTGTTTTATAGTGGTCATAGTCAAAAATTTGATAAGCTTACTAATTCATCGATGTGGTTAATCCCAAAGCGTGTTATTGACTATCAGAATTCCAACATTATTAATTTTATCGGAAAGATAATTTCATATTCTTATTATGAGATTAAATTTATTTTGATGAGATAACACAATGTGCAATAGAGGTATCTGAGTACTTCAACCTTCCGGTTACTAACATTTTTGTTATAAATATTGGATGGACTTGAGATTTTACGCTTAAAAAATTAAAATTTAGACCTGCTAATTATAGAAATAAAAATAATTAACATTTAATTCGATTATACATTTATTATCGAATAAAAGGTCATTAAATTTTTAATAAAATCTAATAATTGTCTTAATGAAATCTCTCAAATAATTTTAATAAAATCTCTTAAATAATTGTCTCTCAATAAAAAAATGAAATCTAATTAAACTCAGCGTTATTTAACCATCAACCTCTTTCTGGCTGATATCCCGAGTCTTGAATCTAATAATGATGTTCTGCTTTCCTATGCGGATTATACTATGTCAGGTTATATACTATGTCAGGTTATATAGGGTCGGCTTTAATACAGTAAACTGTAGATAGACAAGAAGCTTCATATCTACGCCTAACAGCTATAGATAACCCTTGTGGTACTTTGTTGCAATTCGTTCCCACGTCATTATTATTGGAATAACGATGCCTTGCAACCAAGCATCTGTTGAAATCTAATAATAAATATAATTATTAACAATAATTATATCAGTGATTACACTATAACAAAATGGAAAGTTGTGATCATACTTGAATGATGATAATACAAATAAATTATATATCGCATCTACTTTATGACCTCATACTTACCCGTTTTGACTTCTCAGCCTTCTCGGAAGCAGAACAGGCTCCAAAGGTACTATGATGTAGGTTGTAAGGGAAGAATGTGTCGCAAGGGTTTGCAGTTTTAAAATGGTAGATGGTCATCCCATCGAGTCGTTTCCCGTCACTTCTGCAAAAAGAACGACCGGTTCGAGCATAGAAGGATGTTCGGTATCGTCAAAAGCTCGCCTAACGACTTCGTTCAAACTCATATGTCCGGGAGATCTGCCTGCACTCTTCCAGTGGAAGGGAAGATTCACGCAAAAACAATAAACAGAGTTAAAAAAAATTAATGATGATATAAAACGGTTAGAAGACTATTTGATTGTTTTTAATAATTACGTTAACGAATTGTGTATGAAATAACTATAATAGGTGATAAATAATTAATGATGATATAAAACGGTTAGAAGACAATTTGATTGTTTTTAATAATTGCATTAACGAATTGTGTATGAAATAACTATAATAGGTGATCTAATAGAATACGACAGAAGATTAAAGCTGCTGTTAAATAAGCTAATCTCGCTAGCCATCCTAAAAGGGAATAGCCACGCAGTCAGGGCGGCCGCTATATGACCAATTGTTTACTTTTTTATAAAGATGAAAGTAATAAAGGGTTTGTTAGAAAGTTATTTCATTTCTGCTAAAAATGTTTTTGGCTCGTTAACTTCCGACGGATAGATTTTAATGGTAAACCTATAAAAGTTGATATTATGGATTGTTTCATCATAAGTTCCATCGACAACATCATAGTCTAACAATAAACTAAAAAATACTTGAGAATATTCTGAAAGTGAAATGAATATAAAAATTAAATCCAGCATTAACAAAATATTCAGATATTCAATATATATGCAGCATAAATAAAATTCAGACACAAATCGTTAACGCAATTATTAATAAAATTTTGTTGCTTTTGAGTTCTTAAATTGGATTGGACAAGTTATTCAATTTGATAATTGGTCGGGCTGCTATTCAACTAAATGTCTAATTAATTTCATATTATGTCTACCGGTGGAATAAATGAATGGATTTGATTTTCTATCATATTAGTCGATTGTTTAAACAAATCATTGCTAAACAACTGGTGTGGATAGCATCTCTATCTCCAACCTTGTTATGACAGCAACTATCCCATCCTCTGTTTCAGATAAGGCTGAGACCCTAAAGGTGAGAAATACGTATGTTACGGTTGACAATTCATTTTTGACCAGTAGCCGTGAAAACGTCAAAATTTAATGAAACATGTCATTGATTTTGATAGACAGAATCAGATCGCTCATTGCGAAGAAGAAAAATGATAAAAAGTTCAAAAAGATATGATAAATTCAAGGTCATTATAACGCAAAATCGATTGTAACAATTCATATAAAAGGTTGCTCAATTTCGATATCATTGACGTAAGCGATCTTTAAAAGATATCTTCTAAGCACGTATGACTTCAATCGTCTCGGCGACAACGGTTTGCGTATGAAATCTTGTAAGTGGCAGTTGTATTTGGTTATTTAAAGTATTCGAATACTAGTGATGCCTTCGAAGCATTTTTTAGGAATCTTATTAATTCTGAATGCAAAAAAGTATCCATGGATGCCCCATTGCAAATAAGATTTTTCCTAAGAGAGAATAGAAAAACTTTGATCCTGTCTGCGCGTTTTATATCATTACGATATATGAAAAAAAAGTTAAAAATGCAGATCTTGACTACTTAAGAGAGAAAACAAGAAAGAGCAACTTGGAAGATGATATTTAACGAAATTATTCGGAGTATTTAAAATTAAAAAAACAACGAGAAAAGTAATAGTAGTTAATAAATAGGTACATATGACATTGGTCCTATGCTAATTCGGCGTTTAATAACAAATGTGATGACTCCCATGATTGTAGGTGTTACAACAGTGAGTATAATTCCTATACGAATATACATTTTTGAATTATTAGAATTTGTATTTTTTCCAGGAATTCCTTTTCAAAACACACCGACTCTAAAATTCAGGAAAAAATCAAACCGTTCACACTACAACGGAATTTAAAATCATCCCGAAGAATTTGGCATTAAATGATGAAAACTCACCATATATGTCATCAGCAAATTTAGTGAGAGACAATTCGAAGTTACAGGAATTTCCAACATCAATCAATTTGGTATTATTAGGACTTTAAGACCCGTTATAGATTTTATCAATGATTAACTGAATTTTGGACATATAATATTTTTTTTAATACAAAATAAATGTAAAAATTATTTCAAAACGACTCCCCATAAGAGATAATTCAACACTATTGTTATCAAAATTAATCTTCGTTATCAAAATCTCGGAAAAAGCTAATAAAATATTAATCAAATATTAAAATATACAATTTACTATTTCAA
>RDEW01000094.1:51349-105320 GCA_011109175.1 Dicyema japonicum
TTTTCTATATATTGATTCAATTTCTTGAAAATAATCCGTTCCATAATCTTCGATGTAGAACAGATAAGGCTTATAGGCCTATAACTAAGAGGATCTTTCCTCGACTTTCCAGGTTTAGGGATCATCTTTACAATTGAGTGCTTCCATAGTGAAGGGGAATGTCCGAGCTTGAAACTTGCGTTATACATCTTTTGTAGAACAGATAGAAATTCATCGGATCCTTCTTTAAACATAGTCATCGGAATGCTATCAAATCCAGGAGCCTTGTTTTTGCACTCCCGTATAGCAGTCTTGACTTCTGCCAAGGTGATTTCCTCTACCATACTATTCAGATCGTCTATGGAGTAATCCATAGAGCTAGATATATCTTCTGAGAATTTTTCAGATATAATACTGACTGGGTCTACTCCCTGTATGTTTTCTAATTGTTTCCTGAATACTGACGGTACTCTGTCCAGGGGAATTGTTCTTCCATCTTGATCCGCCAGTACAATGTTCTTTGCTCTCAAATTTTTGTTGGTCAGTCTGGAGTACAATTTCCAGAAGCAAGGATTCTTCCGGTGCACTTTCGAGGCTGCTTTCCTAACTTGGTTTTCGGAATACAACTTCCAGGCTCTTTGTATAACTTTTTGGATAGCATCGATATTATTTTTCAAAGTTATCCTGTCCCACATGTCCACACATCGTCTGTGTTTCGTCTTCAGAGTATTCCTCTCGCGAATAAGACCCCGAATAGAGGGAGGGCAGGACTGATTCGTTTTCGGAAGGATTTTTGAGTAAATCTTCTTTGCATATAATCGCAGATACATCGTAATAGTATTGGATAAATCTTGGTTGAAAGAATCCAACTCATTATGTGTAGAAAAGGAATAATTAATCTTCATTAACATACTCTTCGATAAATAATGACGATAATGTTCCCAGTCTACCGACGAGGTATCATAATACAGAAAAATGTCTTCAATAATATCCGGTTCCAGATTTATAGTCATCTCCATAGGGATATGGTCACTCCCTATATCCCAGAGTAACCTTGGCCTGTTTACATGGTCTAGTAGTTGTGGAGATACTAAGGCCAATCCCAGCATATCACCCCCATAGCATGAGAAATGGTTAGGTTCTTCGGACGTTAAGACTTCGACTCCAATTTCCCCGACCAAATCTGCCAGTAGTTGACCGTCCCTGTTGTTTCCATAACATCCATAAGTCCTGTTTTTGGCGTTCAGATCTCCCACCAGGATCGACATTGGGTTTCTTTCGAAGAACTCGACAATTTTCACAGAGGACCGGGCCAAGTCCTTAGAATATAGCCCTCCCACGGTTATCCACGTTCCACCACATTGCACGTCGACAGACACGAATTCCGAATCGTCGGCCGATACAATGCAGTCGTTTCGAGTTTGCAATAGTTTATGAAAGAAGATTGAGGTTCCTGTTCCAGCAACTGCTCCATCTTTCCATGGAATGTCCACTGAGTCATATCCTTCCAGAATATAATGCCTTCCTTCTCGAATCTTCGTCTCGTTGACTACCAAGACATCTGCCTTGGCAGTCCTCATAAGTAGTGCTAGTTCATCATGCCTTTTCACCAAGGAGCGGGCATTCACCAGCACTAACTTTAGGATTCTTTTCAGATTTCTTTTTGGTGGCCCGGGCTCTCCATGGCCAGGTCCACCATTTCCCGTAAATCCACTCCCAAAGTAACACTAAGTTCTCTCAATCTTGTAATAATTTCATATAGTTCTTCTTTGATTCTTCCTGGTATTTTTCCTCTGGTTTGCCATGCCGATTTCTTTGGTAGATTAGCTGAAGACGGCTTGTTAACACTTGGACCAACAATTCTTTTTCGTGGTAGTGTCTCCACCTTGTCGTCTATGTCGTTCATAGGTTTCACATCTGCTTTTTGGATTTGGGGAATGAGCTTTCGCCTGGCCTCCACAAGCACAGGGCATCCTTCATACCTCGCATCGTGTTTGGCAGACCCACAATTGATGCATTTCCGTTCAGAATCCATATTTATAGTACATTTGGAGATATCGTGTTCTCCCGCGCAACGTAGACATCTTTGCTTTCCTGTGCACTGGTATGAGAAGTGACCTATCTGCTGACATTTATAACAGATCGGCGGTCCTCTTCTCTTCCATTCGCAGGATATTTTGTTCACTCCAATGTAGAAACCACAACGTATTAACGATGTGGCTTCCGGTCTACTCTTAATCGTGGCCATCGCCATTGGCATGGGCCGCGATCCTTTGGACATTCGGGTCACTTTCGTAGTTGAAGGAGCCATTTCCTGTAGGTAGTCCAAGAGGTCGTCCTCCCTCACCCAGAACGGAAGGTTCCTCAGGACAATCTCAGATGGTTTGGCTGAGATTGCCCTAAAGTGGTGGTTGTCCAGACCAAAGGGACAGGTCTCATTTATGGCCTCCATGTAGGTGGCCATGTGTGAGTTGTCTCGGAAGTCCAGACGGAAGGAGCCCGATCCTCTGTGGCTCATCCTCATGCATCCGTATTGGTCATAGAGGTATAGTGTGTTCGCAATCCTTATTGCACTGGTGGCGGAATTCACTGTTATCAGCACGGACAAGTTTTCTGTGGGATTTGGTTCGTTTGATGGTTTATTCATAACTGAAGAGTCGAAAGTTACTAATATAGTCTGATCGATTCTTAAATAATGAAAAAAGTAAAATGAATATATCTTTTAAAGTTACTTTAAAAAAGACAAATAATAAGTGAGATAAACACAATATAATTTAAATAAATATGGTTTTTAATAATATAAATTTTAAAGACACAATATTTTGCCATAAAGCATCTTTAACTATGATTAATTTAAATTTATAAAAAATTTTAAATCTAAATTAATGAATGCTGTAAATAATTTTTTTTTTTTTTTTTTAAACAAAAATTTATTAACAATAAAATATTATTATTAACTATGGGGGAGAGCGGCTGCTGACATCACGGAGTAAGCGTTTCCGCGAATAACTGCGATACCAATTCTTTGCCTCAGCCAGACCGCTTCCCGCACGTCTTTCTTGCGGTGGGCCAATTTTCCCCCGATTTCCTTTAGGAAAGAGGCTGTAATACTTCCAGCCGCACCAGACGTCTCGATTGCTACCGGTACAAAACGGTAGCGGTCTCCAATTTCGCCATATTTTTTAATCTTGATTTTTCGGCCAGATCGGCTGCTGATCCAGCAGACTGCGCCGAGCTGAGCATCATCGAGTTCGAGAAAGAATCCACAACAGTGCAGTCCCATACGAGCGATTTTCCCTCAGTGAACGGAAAGATAGTTAACCCATCCGGTCTTTTCCCATCTCCGCGGTCCAATCCCACAGGTTCCAATACTGCCGGGAAGCCTGCCGCTTCAAGAGCTCGCAAGACAATGTTGTTCATAGCAGCATGGCGGGGTGCTCTGCCCGCACTCCTTTTGCACGAGAGCGGGTGCAGCCCTTTGGCATCGACGATCCCTCCACAGCGACATTGGTGTTCGACGCAAACATCAGCTCCCAGGCGTTGTGCGATTCCAATCCGAATACAGTCATCGTCCAATAGGGTCCCCAGGGAGGAAGACGGGAGTGCATCCAGCCACGCTCCGCTCCCATGGTTGGCGGCGGACACGAGGCATGCAAGACGATGCTGGTTGGCCTCAGACTTTAGCACGTCGAAGATATTCTTGGAGTAAATATCATCCCAGTCACGTTGCCTCGAAGGATCGTTCGGCATATCCAAACCAGTTTCACACCATTCGCAACGAGCTTCGTCGAAGACTTTTTCCCAAGAGAGTCCGGTTGTAATACGTAGGATTTCTTGGACCAAAAGGCTTCCACTTGAGAGCGATGACACATATGCTGGATAGGCGATCTCCAGCGCCGACCTGAGACCCGTTCCTCCGAGGCGTGTAGGAAGCTTGCATTGGTTCCAACTCGGCGCATCAAACTGGATGTTTAGAAGTAATTCAGCTGATTTTCTCAATGTCCTATCCAGTGACAGGAGGATGTCACGATGTTTGAAGCAGGGAGAACATCGGAGAGCATATAGGAGTTTGGGCAAGCCGATGCTATTCTTCAAAAGGAAGAACGCTGTATGACCATCGAGTAAGGAAAGTTTCTCCGTGACTCTGGAGAGTTCATCCTCTTTTGTTTGTAGATGGCTCCGCAGTTCCTTTTCGTCAAGTGGGCACCCAAGAAAGTATGTCCGCTCCCTGGGTACGACAGTAATTCCAGGTAATACCGAGTTGAAAGACTCGACCACGTTGATGAAATCACTCTCCGAGTATGTGATATTTATTAGCTCCGATTTCTTTATGTTTATCTCAAGTCCGAGGTTTCGTAGTGCTGGCACGGCATGTGACAGAACGTCGTGTACTTTTCTCCACGGCCCTCCAATTGTGGCGTCATCGAGATACCAAAGGTTAAGTTGTGTGTTTATAGAGCGGACAATTTCATCGATGGCCAGAGCGAAGAGTAGTGGACCAAGTGGGTCTCCTTGTTGAACTCCGGTCTCCGAACAGATAATCTTGTCCCCGAAAACCAGTGAAGAATTTGATCCGTAAGCGAGGAAGACAAGTGGAATAAGTTCCGGGGCTCGTTTGCTTGTAGTTTCGAAAATTTGATCCCTCCTCAATGAATTGAAGGCATTGCAGATGTCCAGCTTGACCCCAATGTGTGGGTTTTGTTCGTCATTCTGTCCAAAAAACACCTCGCAGCATGCACTGCCGCCTCGCATCCGTTCCTTACACCAACTCCCAGTTGGAGGGGGAAAATTCTTCAGATATTCTCGGAGAGACAATGCTGCATGCAATTTTCGCTGTCAATCTTCTGAAATAGTTGCCGACTGCGATGGGGCGGACCCCACCTTCAGGTTTTTTGAAGGCCAATAAATGTGCACTGAAAAGGAGCTCCCTTGCGTGGGGAGGAATATCTCCGTTCAAAATACGCATAACCAGTTTTGTAATTGATTTGACAAGGTTGCAGCCAGCTTCTGCAGTAGCCTCCGCCGTAAGATCTTTGATGTGACCAGGCCGCAAGCCATCGATGCCTCCACTGCTACTCGCCGCAAAGGACGAAATGCCGCGTCGCACTTCGCCTTCGGTGACGGTCATCCTTGACAAATTTCCCGGAAGCACGAATGGGCGGTAATCCTCCGGAGCACATGGATGTTTATGTCTAAGTAGTTCTAGCACCTCAGGTGTCGCAGCCATAACAGTTTTCGCTGGCGACGACGCGCAACGCCGCTCGGACGTCGCCTTCGAATAGTTTGCGGTTCACTCTCTCTTTAAGTTTTTCCGGGCCATTCAAATAAACAGAGGATTGGAATCAGAATGTCTTGATTTCTTGACTTCCGTCTTGGTGAGAGAATGCACATAGAAAACCTGGATGTTCTTCTTCATTTTTGAGGAAAGGGAGTTTCCAAGTGTCGTGCTTTCCTCTGTATTCCGTTGATCTCCCTTTGAGTCGATAAATGGAATTCCAAGGGCCATCGGAGCAAAACTGAGGAGTTTTAGCCAGGCCTCCAGGTCGTCGGACGTGAGAGCATTGTCAATTGCAGAGGCCAGACATGTAGCCGCGGGGATCCGGACGGGTCTTGGGATCCTGATTGGGATCTTCCTGGCTTTCCTTAGATCCGACAAGAAGAGCAAGAGGTTGTCCATATTATTGAAGTCTAGAGGCTCGTTTGGTTCAACGTGCTCGTTTGGAATGGTCCTCTGGGTTTTCCAACCAGTTCCCATGCAGACACTGCAGTTCCAAAGGCAGAGCGAGCACGCAGCCCGCTGAGACATCTTTATGCATCCAAGGTGGAAAAAGTCACGGCAAGACGAGCAGAAAAGTCCATATTTGCGTGCATTGGCAAAACCGCATGTAGAGCATGTAGTGTCCAGTCTCTCGGGTGTAATGTGTGTTGATCCATTGTATGAACGACGCTCCATGATGATACAATTATTCACAACAAGACCACACGTTTTATTTCCTTTTAATTTCTTACTTAGCTAACTAATATATTTTTGCGGTTTTACGTCGCAACGGCGTATGAATAACTAAATTTTTTTTTCTCGTGGCGTCATGTGGTTCACCTTTTGTGGTGGCGCTCAGTGTAATAATACACCAAAAAGAACCATTTGCTCTTCCCCATCCAGACTCTTTATGCCTGGATGGTATGCCTCAACTGGAAACTCGAGATGTTGTTTGTTCCCCTGGATTCTATTGCTTTCTGGAGATATTGAACAAAACCCTGGACCAAAACCCCTTGTTATTATGCAACTCAATGCTAACGGAATAAAAACAAAGATTCTGGAGTTACGATCTTTATTAACGAAGCACAAGATTGACATCTGCCTTATCCAGGAGTCAAAACTTTCTACAAACAGTTCAACCCCACTTTTTCCTGGATACATCTCTATCAGAAAAGACCGCATTGGACGTGGTAGCGGCTTACTCACAATTATCAGAAACGGTCTATCTTCCACGATGTAAGCTTGCATGTGGATGATTTAATTTTACACGACAAGACCGCGGAACAAATTTCTATTGATCTTATTAATGGGTCAGAACATCTAATTCTAATCAACATTTACATTCCACCGCCGGGATCCTGTCCTAATAACTATGTTCCGAAGCTCGACAAACTACAAGAAATTCGAAATGTGTTACTATGTGGGGATTTCAATGACAAACATCCGCATTGGCTTAGTACTCAGTCGGCAGACAAGAGGGGGAGTCTCTCGAAAAAATGGTGATTCTAATCACCCGAATATGTTCACAAGGACACTTATCCGAAGAAATGACAACCCAACCTTCCCCGACATATCCATTGCTTCCCCTAGGAATGCCCTGAGCCGATTCAATAACTCGCTTAGAATTAAAGCAACCTTCAAGGTCTACAAGAAAGCTGACTGGTCGAATTTCAAGCTCTTCATTGACAATAAACTAAAACACTTTGATCCCACCTCATTTTGCTCCATCGACAAAGCAGTGGACCATCTAAACCATGTAATCCTTCAAGCCGAAAAGTTGTTTTTACCACGTGCAGTTTACAAATCCTACAAGCCTACTTTGGACTTTGAGACTCGTCTCCTCATCAAACAAAGAAACTCCCTGAAGATGAATCATCTGCAAACCTCATCTGATTTGCAAAATATAAAATGCTTAAATCAGAGAATTACAAAGCTCATCAGAGAAAAGAAAGATAGGGCGTGGAAGCGCCTATTATCATCTATTGGACATATGAAATCCACGAGTCTTTTATGGAAAACTATTCGTCAAATCAAGCTAAACTTATCAGATGAATCAGAATATTTTTCTGCTCAAATACTGTGCAAGCTAAGAGATCTTTTACGTGTGGACCTGACGGCATTCCGGTAATTTTGTTAAAACACCTTGGTAATGCTGCAATCAATTCGATTACGTCAATTTTTAATTTGTCTTCTAACATGAACGTCATCCCATGCAAATGGAAGAATTCACTTATAATACCATCCTTAAACCAGGAAAACCGAGAACCTCACCTTCTTCCTTCCGTCCAATTTCATTAACGTGCGCATTATCGCGCCTAATGGAGAAACTCGTACTGTGGAAAATTAAACCCCATTTGCCCGACTGCCACTTTCAACATGGTTTAAAATGTGAGCGTTCAACTACGACACATTTGACTTCACTGTCTCAATTTATATCAGAAGGGTTTCAACGTACCGAAACGCAATCTACGGACAATAATGGTTTTCCTGGATATCCAGAAGGCGTTCGATTCTGTCTCGAGAATATTTACTCACGAAGATGGTTTTTGACACCACCATTCAGTCCGATTTGAAAAGATGGATAGCCAATTTTCTCTCCGGAAGAAGAGGACGTGTCTGTATAGGCCACGCAAGATCGAGGTCCCGTCTCGTACCAAATGGCGTCCCTCAAGGATCGCCCCTCTCTCCGGCATTATTCAACTTGTTCCTCAACAATTTACCCTGCCCTGGAGGACTAGATTCAATGCTTCTCACTTATGCTGACGATTTAATCATCGCTAGCAGGAACAAATACGTGGGTACAGCAAAATCAGAGCTTCAATCACATATTGACGGCCTGAAAGCCTGGTTGAAGTTGAATCGTCTCTCCGTATCCAGGGATAAATCAACTTTTACAATCTTCACCACGGACAGAAAAGAAAAACATACACTGGACTTGAACATTTTTGGAGACTCCTTACCACTACAGATTCGTCCAACTATCGTGGGAGTGACATTTGACCCTTTGATGACATTTTCTCAACATGTGAAGAACGTTATGACAAAGGGTCTCAGGAAACTTAATATAATCAAACCGCTCTTGAAGTCCAAACCCTCACAGGAATGCGCCCTCGTCGCGTTCAATCAACTCCTAAAACCGACGATTGAGTACGCTTGTGCCTCATGGGCCTATGGAGCTTCGATATCAAATTCACTCAAGATCAATACCCTAATTGGAAAACTAGCACGTCAAACGAATCTACCCCCCGATCTTTTCCCTCCAATGCTTGACCACGCCGCAATCAAAAATAATGGCTCCGGCTTCATCTGTCTGTGTGGCCAAGAAACAAGTCGTATCATCGATTCAAGGCTAAAGGCTTCAAATACACGAAATTTGGGGAAAACTTTACTCCTCTTCAAACCCTAATGAAAGATGATCGTCGTCTATTCAGGAAAGCCGTGGGTACTCTGGAGGAACACAGGAAAAACTTCTCGATCCTGTTGAGGCGTACCGGGATCACTTAATTAGTTGGATTACTCCTTCTTTCTTGGTGTTCCCTTTTCGGGGTTATTAAATAAAATAAATAACGGCGTATTAACGGCAATATCAATTTTGACGGATCGTTCTAAACCTGAAATCGTAGTCAACCGGTCACAATAAATATTATAAAAATCGAAATTATTCATTAAAACCCCTATCTTGACCCTAACTCAACCATTTCCTCACCCCTAATTTAACCAATTATATAATAACCCTAACCATTTACTAATCCAAATCATAACCTAATCCTAACCATTTCCTAACCCTACCCTACCTTAACTATAATTCTATCTATTAAGCTCTATCAACATAGGAGTTTAACCACATTTTATAGTTATTTAACCTTACAGATCAAGGGTTACCTTATTTTTGAATTATGAAAAAAGTAAACACACATGATGACTAAATTACAAAACAGAGAGGCGTAAAAATTTTAACTCGAGATTATTTTAATTTGTGATATCAACACATCTTTTTCGCATTCACAATTCTTCACTTTTATATACCCTTTTACTTCCATGAAATAGATAAGAAGGGATTTTCTTAGTGGAAGAATGAAAGCTTTTATCATAATTATACACTAAGTCCAAACATGAAATCCATTTTTTATTTTGTTGTATGAAATGTTTTTTTGTAACCAACGAGTCAACGTTTGGTTACAACGTTCTACTTGGCCTGGGATTGAGGATGCCTTGGACGACTAAACTTTTGTTTAGAATCTTCCAACAAGAAAAAATTGCCTTTCTTAATAAACCGAAATTTTTGCATTCGTGTAAAATTATGGTTGATGATCTTGCATTGTAGATATGAAACAATATCATTGTACTCTTGGCGAGTCTTGATCATTCTTTAATATGCATTTTTCTAACACGGATAATTCGATTTATGAATAAATAGTGAATTAATTGGACGAACGGCTCCCCAAGTTTAAATTGATAAGGATCTTTATTTAACAAACAATAAAAAAGTTAATATATTTATTAATCAACAACCTTCATCGCCTGCCTGTTCGCCAGCCTCCTCTTGCAGGTTCGATCTGGTTGCTGAAACAACTCCGAGACCGCATTGTCAAATTGAACCCTCTGCCCATATGGCATATCAGGGATCTGCCTCCTATACTCCAGTGTCAAGCTCTCTAGGGTCCGCTTTAACACAGTGGACTGTAGATAGGCCTGGAGCTTCCTATCTACCCCCAACTGCTTCAGATAACCCTTGTGATACTTTGTTGCAATTCCTTCCCACGTAATTACTATAGGAATAACGAGGACCTTGCAACCAAGCATCTGCCCCATCTCGTTTGCAAGAAAGTCATACTTCCTTTTTTCTCCACCTCCACAGTCTGCAAACGGTCTTGAGACGTGATGCAACCTCTATGATAAGGACTTGGCCAGACTCCTATCGTGTACCAAATGTCCGGTTTACTGTGCTTGACCTAGCACCGAGGTACGGATAACACTGTCTACCTTAATTTGGACCCTGGTGTTTTCTACTGCAAATTGCACCTTATGAGTCCGCAACTTTCTGGTGTGGCGAATACTTATTGCATAGTAGAAGATGAAGACTCCTTACTACTTCGTTATGCCTGCACACATAGTCGTGGCAAAGCATGGATCCACATCGAGTGGCTAAATGATCAACCGACATGCTCCTAGACTTACAGTGGAGACATGTATTTGTTGATCGACCCCAAAAAATATTGCGTGCTCCAACACGTACTTGGGAAATCCGTCCTAAAATAATCAACCCATTACATTTATTAAGGTTGTAGCCAAAAAGTTCTTTCAGCAGATATAGGCCCGTCCTTATTTCCAAAGTTGTGGAAGATGGTCGCTTCCAATATCTTGCTCCACATATGGGTGCTCACAAATTTTGCTTAGATTCTGAGGCATCACAAAAACTCCGAGCTTGTCCCCACTCCTTGGTGCAAAGTGATTAATTTCTGAAGTTAAAATTTCTTTAATCTCCATGTTTTTTACAAGGCATTTTCCATCTTGATTGGTTGCTACACAACCATAGTCAGTATGTTTAGCGTTCATGTCCCAACAAGGATTGGATATTCATTGTTTCCATAAATTTGTCAACAATCCATGGATACTCTCTTAGTTTTTTAGAATAGATTCCTCGATAGTTATCTGATGCCCTGCTTTTCAAATCTTTTTCAACCGTAAATTTTCTCCCAATATCTTCCAAGGTTATTCTTCCAACTCATTGGTTTCAATCCACGTCGGAAGACCTTTAAGCATTACTACTGAGGGTCTCGGCGTAGCTTTTTGTAATGAATGTCCATTAACTCCAAAAGTTTTCTTTCTTCTAGTTGATTCTGGAAACCTTCAAATCACTTGTAGTTTTAAAGTTCAGGAGAAATTCTCCTGTGTGTCGGCGCGATATTCGAGCCACTTGAGAGAATCCATACTACATAGAAGTATTGAATATTCGGAGTGCACCCATACCGAGTTTTTTACTTGTAGGATAGCAGTAACACTGACTTCGCTTCTCAGAGTTTTTTAAAAATATCTTTATCTGGAAATATTCTCGTTTCCTCATAGCAACAACGAAAGTAGTAGACCAATTTCTTAGATAGATAACATGATTTATTCGCAAAACCCCAACTAACTAAACAAGGTAAGAGCCATAACTAAAGAGGAAAGCAAATTTGGGGTCGTTCTATATCGGGGCACTCTCATGAGACACCGTATGTCTCTTCTCCGTTAAAAACCCCAATTACAATTGCGAGTTTCCACAAGCAATGTAATAAATCACGGATTCTTCTTGTTTTTCTTTCGTATTCGTCATCAATTACAGATTGCTAAATCCAATCCATGTGCTCAATTTTAGTTTCGTTATAATTAGAACTTCCATCTGATCGTGTGGCTATAGCAACCAGCACTGGAGGCCCATTTCGAAGAGAACGGGCATTAAATCAGGGTTATCTGACTACTTCTAGTTTTTTCGGTGGCTGCCCTCTCTTCTTAAGAGCACCGACTCTATTCCTGTGTTGAAGCTCTACTGTTTCTTTTTTAGAAGGTTTCTTATTATATGTCGTATTCCAGCCAGTCTGCCCATACATTCTAAACTCTGACTTTAATTTCTTATTCGTTCCAGTTTTGGAAACTTCACTTTCTCCATTATGGCATTTTCTCGTTTTAGAAATAATTTTCATTCGATTCTTTCCTTTTTCTAAACTCTGACTTTAATTTCTTATTCGTTCCAGTTTTGGAAACTTCACTTTCTCCATTATGGGCATTTTCTCGTTTTAGAAATAATTTTCCATTCGATTCTTTCCTTTTGGTCAATTTTGTTTTTCTTCGCAATGTTAGCTTCAACAGCCTTGGGGCATCTTCCATATTTAGTTTCGTTTATAATTAGAACTTCCATCTGGATCGTGCTGGCTATAGCAACCAGCACTGAGGCCCGTTTCCAAAGAGAACGGGCATTAATCAGGGTTATCCTGACTACTTCTGGTTTTTTTTTTTTTTTCGGTGGCTGCCCTCTCTTCTCTGTATTGAAGCTTCTACTGTTTCTTTTTTAGAATGTTTCTTACTATATGTCCTATTCAGTTTTAATTTCTTATTCGTTCCAATTTTGGAAACTTCACTTTCTCCATTATGGGCATTTTCTCTTTTTTAGAAGATAATTTTTCCATTCGATTCTTTCCTTTTTGGTCAATTTTGTTTTTTTTTTCGCTATGTTAGCTTCAACAGCCTTGGGACATCTTCCATAATTGGCAAGTCGATGGATGAACCACAATTCAAAAACTTATTATTGTTTTTAACTGGACACTGCGATCTTCTATGTGAATCTGAACAAACAAAACATCTTTCAACCACATCTCCATTAGGCCTGAAGTATGTCTTCTCAAACTCGTAGTATATTCTTAGTCTGTGTAGCACAAGTGGCACCACTTTTTTCACCAGTGGCACCACTTTTTCGTCCAAATCAAATCAAATCAAATCAAATTTATTCCAAAGTAAGTAAGGAGTCAATTAAAGGGATTTTAATCGTGTCCGCCTTTGCGGCCTGGACACTTCACACGTATCCCATCTCCATTGTAGTCGTCCATTTAGTACGTATTGAGAAGCTGGTTGCCCAACCTTACTTCGATATCTATTTTTACCGGCCTGACAAGGCTATTCTCTTCCTCGGAGAGGCTTTCATGTAATTTCCTCCCCAGAGATATTTTTATCGCCGCTCGCCTTGTTTTCTCCAGGCGAGCGAGAATCCTTTCTCTCGAGGGAGTATAATACCATCCCTCGCATCCATATATCAGTCTTGGAGAATCACAGTTTGGAAGATATAGAGCATTGTATCGGCGTCCAGCATAAGTTTTCTGGAGCAGAACATCGCTTGAACGGCCTTCTTTCTCCGCTCCTCGATGTCCTTCCGGTACGATCCTCTTCCATCCACTGCAATCCCCAGGTATTTCAGGCTAGAGACTCTCGGTATCCGTAGCGTATACATCTCTCTCTGGTGTCGATCCAGCCTGCATATTCGCAAGTAACTGGATTTTTCTGTGGATAGTTTCATCCCTCTCCTATCGCACCATGTCCGAACTCTGTCGACAAAAGCCCCGATTCGTCGCTCAGAGATGTAGGCCTTCAGAGATGAGTCTAGGATTAAGATGTCATCCGCATAAATCATCAGCTTGGTCCTAACGTTTTGTGGAGAAGGAAAATCTTCCATAAATACGTTGAATAATAGAGGGCTTAGAATAGACCCCTGCGGCACTCCCTTTTAAACAATATATCTTCGGAATATCTTCCACCAACCACCACGTTTGATATTCTCCCAGTCAACAGGTTCTTCAGCCATAGGAACATTTGCCTTGATATTTTTGATCGAACCAGTTGACAGAATAGGCCTCGTGCCATACACTGTCGAAAGCCTTAGATATGTCAAGGCAGACAAGGCTCAACTGGCTCCTCTTCTCAAAAGCATTTGCAATCTCATAATTTAGAGAGTAAATGCAATTACCACGATCTCCCTGGCCGAAAACCCCATTGGTAACACTGTAGAAAATTACTCTTTTCTATGTATTGATTCAATTTCTTGAAAATAATCCGTTCCATAATCTTCGATGTAGAACAGATAAGGCTTATAGGCCTATAACTAAGAGGATCTTTCCTCGACTTTCCAGGTTTAGGGATCATCTTTACAATTGAGTGCTTCCATAGTGAAGGGGAATGTCCGAGCTTGAAACTTGCGTTATACATCTTTTGTAGAACAGACAGAAATTCATCGGATCCTTCTTTAAACATAGTCATCGGAATGCTATCAAAACCAGGAGCCTTGTTTTTGCACTCCCGTATAGCAGTCTTGACTTCTGCCAATGTGATTTCCTCTTCCATACTATTCAGATCGTCTATGGAGTAATCCATAGAGCTAGATATATCTTCTGAGAATTTTTCAGATATAATACTGACTGGGTCTACTCCCTGTATGTTTTCTAATTGTTTCCTGAATACTGACGGTACTCTGTCCAGGGGAATTGTTCTTCCATCTTGATCCGCCAGTACAATGTTCTTTGCTCTCAAATTTTTGTTGGTCAGTCTGGAGTACAATTTCCAGAAGCAAGGATTCTTCCGGTGCACTTTCGAGGCTGCTTTCCTAACTTGGTTTTCGGAATACAACTTCCAGGCTCTTTGTATAACTTTTTGGATAGCATCGATATTGTTTTTCAAAGTTATCCTGTCCCACATGTCCACACATCGTCTGTGTTTCGTCTTCAGAGTATTCCTCTCGCGAATAAGACCCCGAATAGAGGGAGGGCAGGACTGATTCGTTTTCGGAAGGATTTTTGAGTAAATCTTCTTTGCATATAATCGCATATACATCGTAATAGTATTGGATAGATCTCGGTTGAAAGAATCCAACTCATTATGTGTAGAAAAGGAATAATTAATCTTCATTAACATACTCTTCGATAAATAATGACGATAATGTTCCCAGTCTACCGACGAGGTATCATAATACAGAAAAATGTCTTCAATAATATCCGGTTCAAGATTTATGGTCATCTCCATAGGGATATGGTCACTCCCTATATCCCAGAGTAACCTTGGCCTGTTTACATGGTCTAGTAGTTGTGGAGATACTAAGGCCAATCCCAGCATATCACCCCCGTAGTATGAGAAGTGATTAGGTTCTTCGGTCGTTAAGACTTCGACTCCAATTTCCCCGACCAAATCTGCTAGTAGTTGACCGTCCCTGTTGTTTCCATAGCATCCATAGGTCCTGTTCTTGGCGTTCAAATCTCCCACAAGGATCGACATTGGGTTTCTTTCGAAGAACTCGACAATTTTCACAGAGGACCGGGCCAAGTCCTTAGAATATAGCCCTCCCACGGTTATCCACGTTCCACCACATTGCACGTCGACAGACACGAATTCCGAATCGTCGGCCGATATAATGCAGTCGTTTCGAGTTTGCAATAGTTTATGAAAGAAGATTGAGGTTCCTGTTCCAGCAACTGCTCCATCTTTCCATGGAATGTCCACTGAGTCATATCCTTCCAGAATATAATGCCTTCCTTCTCGAATCTTCGTCTCGTTGACTACCAAGACATCTGCCTTGGCAGTCCTCATAAGTAGTGCTAGTTCATCATGCCTTTTCACCAAGGAGCGGGCATTCACCAGCACTAACTTTAGGATTCTTTTCAGATTTCTTTTTGGTGGCCCGGGCTCTCCATGGCCAGGTCCACCATTTCCCGTAAATCCACTCCCAAAGTAACACTAAGTTCTCTCAATCTTGTAATAATTTCATATAGTTCTTCTTTGATTCTTCCTGGTATTTTCCCTCTGGTTTGCCATGCCGGTTTCTTTGGTAGATTATCTGCAGACGGCTTGTTAACACTTGGACCAACAGTTCTTTTTCGTGGTAGCGTCTCAACCTTGTTGTCTATGTCGTTCGTAGGTTTCACATCTGCTTTTTGGATTTGAGGAATGAGCTTTCGCCTGGCCTCCACAAGCACAGGGCATCCTTCATACCTCGCACCGTGTTTGGCAGACCCACAATTGATACATTTCCGTTCAGAATCCAAAATTATAGTACATTTGGAAATATCGTGTTCTCCCGCGCAACGTAGACATCTTTGCTTTCCTGTGCACTGGTATGAGAAGTGGCCTATATGCTGACATTTATAACAGATCGGCGGTCCTCTTCTCTTCCACTCGCAGGATATTTTGTTCACTCCAATATAGAAACCACAACGTATTAACGATGTGGCTTCTGGTCTACTCTTAATCGTGGCCATCGCCATTGGCATGGGCCGCGATCCTTTGGACATTCGGGTCACTTTCGTAGTTGAGGGAGCCATTTCCTGTAGGTAGTCCAAGAGGTCGTCCTCCCTCACCCAGAACGGAAGGTTCCTCAGGACAATCTCAGATGGTTTGGCTGAGATTGCCCTAAAGTGGTGGTTGTCCAGACCAAAGGGACAGGTCTCATTTATGGCCTCCATGTAGGTGGCCATGTGTGAGTTGTCTCGGAAGTCCAGACGGAAGGAGCCCGGTCCTCTGTGGCTCATCCTCATGCATCCGTGTTGGTCATAGAGGTATAGTGTGTTCGCAATCCTTATTGCACTGGTGGCGGAATTCACTGTTATCAGCACGGACAAGTTTTCTGTGGGATTTGGTTCGTTTGATGCTTTATTCATAACTGAAGAGTCGTACTTCGTTGGTTCATTGGCAGGTTTAGGAGGTTCTGCCTTTTGCGGCGTCTTGTTTTCCAGAGCAAATGACTGAGCAGTAGTAGCCCCCGGGGGACGAGAGGAGTTTCCATTTTTCGTTGAAACTTTCGCCTTTCTTGAAACAACCATGGCAACCAAAATTCGGAAAAATTCCTTATTACTTTTTCGTCCAAGACAAGACAAATTTTATTTTCTAACAAACCCCAAAACTAATTACTGTAAAGAAACCAAAACCTGAACCAAAACTAATAAAGTGGGTTTGTATTCATCGTGTAGGGTCATTTTATGAGACACCACATGTCTCTACTTCGTTTGGACCCCAAAAATTACATCACATTTTCCATAAGTGATGTAATAATTTTTCTATCTTTCTGACTTTCAGGTCGTAATCCTCTTCGATATTAGATTTTAAGTCCAGTCCATATGCCAATTTAATCGCAAATCTTCTGGACTTTTCCAATTTTTTGACAAAGACATCACTTTCTTTTGTTCTAAACCATCCTTGATAACCATATATCAAGAATGGTTCAACACACGCCGAATACACAAAAAGAAAAGTTTCTGGCTCCAAATGAAATCGAATTAAAGATTTCAACATTCCTGTAGCTTTCTTTCTTCGTGTTTTAATATGTTCCTTGAAAGATCCTCTTCGGTCTATCAACAATCCGAGATACTTCAATGTTTCAGAGATTTTTATATCCCCAGTATTCACACATTGATTAATATTTTTTCTTTTACTTGCAATCCAAGTGACTGTTGTTTTTTCCCTCGATAGAGTTAACCCATTGTTTTGGCACCACTTTCCAATCTTAGTAATATGGGATTCCACTCTTTTCCATGAAATTTGTTTATTCATGCTTGAATCAAGCACAAGAATGTCATCAGCATAAATAATCATTTGACTATTTACGCTCTCTGTTTTTGGCAAATCTCTCATTACGCAATTGAAGAGTAGCGGGCTGAGAATTGAACCCTGTGGAACTCCTCTTCGCAATTCAATTTTCTTTGAAATTAAATTTCCAACACGTATATATGACTTTCTTTTTGAAAGAAAGTTTTCTATCCATAATAACGCAGTTTTCCAAATTTTCTGCTTTTGACAACGTATCACAAGTCCAAAGTGCCAAACACTGTCAAACGCAATTTCTATATTAAATTTAATTATATAAATCAATGATTTATTGTCTTTCTTTAAAATGCATTTTATCATTAATTTTTTAAAAAATATATTTCTCATTAATAAAAAATAAAAAATATCCCTTTTTCCTTTTATGGGATCATGATTTTCCCTTTTCCTTTTGTGGGTGATCATTCTTTCAAAGTTTCCGCCAACTGACTCTTCAGCCAATTCGGCAATTTCTATATTAAATTTAATTATATAAATCAATGATTTATTGTCTTTTTTAAAATGCATTTTATCATTAATTTCTTAAAAAATATTTTCTCATTAATAAAAATATAAAAAATATCCCTTTTTCCTTTTATGGGATCATGATTTTCCCTTTTCCTTTTGTGGGTGATCATTCTTTCAAATCCGCCAACTGACTCTTCAGCCAATTCGGCAATTTCTATATTAAATTTAATCATATAAATCAATGATTTATTGTTTTGTTTAAAATTCATTTTATCATTAATTTCTTAAAAAATATTTTCTCATTAATAAAAATATAAAAAATATCCCTTTTTCCTTTTATGGGATCATGATTTTCCCTTTTCCTTTTGTGGGTGATCATTCTTTCAAATTACTGCCAACTGACTCTTCAGCCAATTCGGCAATTTCTATATTAAATTTAATTATATAAATCAATGATTTATTGTTTTGTTTAAAATTTATTTTATCATTAATTTCTTAAAAAATATTTTCTCATTAATAAAAATTAAAAAATATCCCTTTTTCCTTTTATGGGATCATGATTTTCCCTTTTCCTTTTGTGGGTGATCATTCTTTCAATTACTGCCAACTGACTCTTCAGCCAATTCGGCAATTTCTATATTAAATTTAATTATATAAATCAATGATTTATTGTCTTTCTTTAAAATGCTCATTTTATCATTAATTTCTTAAAAAATATTTTCTCATTAATAAAAAATAAAAAATATCCCTTTTTCCTTTTATGGGATCATGATTTTCCCTTTTCCTTTTGTGGGTGATCATTCTTTCAAGTTTCCGCCAACTGACTCTTCAGCCAATTCGGCAATTTCTATATTAAATTTAATTATATAAATCAATGATTTATTGTCTTTCTTTAAAATGCATTTTATCATTAATTTCTAAAAAATATTTTCTCATTAATAAAAATATAAAAAATATCCCTTTTTCCTTTTATGGGATCATGATTTTCCCTTTTCCTTTTGTGGGTGATCATTCTTTCAATCCGCCAACTGACTCTTCATCCAATTCGGCAATTTCTATATTAAATTTAATTATATAAATCAATGATTTATTGTTTTGTTTAAAATTTATTTTATCATTAATTTCTTAAAAAATAATTTCTCATCAAAAAAATAAAAAATATCCCTTTTTCCTTTTATGGGATCATGATTTTCCCTTTTCCTTTTGTGGGTGATCATTCTTTCACGATTACTGCCAACTGACTCTTCATCCAATTCGGCAATTTCTATATCAAATTTAATTATATAAATCAATGATTTATTGGTTTTGTTTAAAATTTATTATCATTAATTTCTTAAAAAATATTTTCTCATTAATAAAAATATAAAAAATATCCCTTTTTCCTTTTATGGGATCATGATTTTCCCTTTTCCTTTTGTGGGTGATCATTCTTTCAAATTCCGCCAACTGACTCTTCAGCCAATTCGGCAATTTCTATATTAAATTTAATTATAAATCAATGATTTATTGTTTTGTTTAAAATTTATTATCATTAATTTCTTAAAAAATATTTTCTCATTAATAAAAATATAAAAAATATCCCTTTTTCCTTTTATGGGATCATGATGTTCCCTTTTCCTTTTGTGGGTGATCATTCTTTCAAATTACTGCCAACTGACTCTTCAGCCAATTCGGCAATTTCTATATTAAATTTAATTATATAAATCAATGATTTATTGGTTTTGTTTAAAATTTATTATCATTAATTTCTTAAAAAATATTTTCATTAATAAAAATATAAAAAGTATCCCTTTTTCCTTTTATGGGATCATGATTTTCACTTTTCCTTTTTTGGCGAATCATTCTTTCAATCTTTCGCCAACTGACTCTTCATCCAATTCTGCAATTTCTATATTAAATTTAATTATATAATCAATGATTTATTGCTTTTGTTTAAAATTTATTTTATCATTTATTTCTTAAAAAATTATTTCTCATAAATAAAAATAAAAAATATCCCTTTTTCCTTTTATGGGATCATGATTTTCCCTTTTCCTTTTGTGGGTGATCATTCTTTTACACATTACTGCCAACTGACTCTTCATCCAATTCGGCAATTTCTATATTAAATTTAATTATATAAATCAATGATTTATTGTCTTTCTTTAAATGCATTTTATCATTAATTTCTTAAAAAATATATTCTCATTAATAAAAAATAAAAAATATCCCTTTTTCCTTTTATGGGATCGTGATTTTCCCTTTTCCTTTTGTGGGTGATCATTCTTTCAAATTACTGCCAACTGACTCTTCAGCCAATTCGGCAATTTCTATATTAAATTTAATTATATAAATCAATGATTTATTGCTTTTGTTTAATATTTATTATCATTTATTTCTTAAAAAATAATTTCTCATTAATAAAAATATAAAAAATATCCCTTTTTCCTTTTATGGGATCATGATTTTCCCTTTTCCTTTTGTGGGTGATCATTCTTTCAAAGTTTCCGCCAACTGACTCTTCAGCCAATTCGGCAATTTCTATATTAAATTTAATTATAAAATCAATGATTTATTGCTTTTGTTTAAAATTTATTATCATTAATTTCTTAAAAAATAATTTCTCATTAATAAAAATATAAAAAGTATCCCTTTTTCCTTTTATGGGATCATGATTTTCCCTTTTCCTTTTGTGGGTGATCATTCTTTTAAATTACTGCCAACTGACTCTTCAGCAAATTCCGCAATTTCTATATCAAATTTAATTATATAAATCAATGATTTATTGCTTTTGTTTAAAATTTATTATCATTAATTTCTTAAAAAATAATTTCTCATTAATAAAAATATAAAAAAATCCCTTTTTCCTTTTATGAGATCATGATTTTCCCTTTTCCTGTTGTGGGTGATCATTCTTTTAATTACTGCCAAATGACTCTTCATCCAATTTCGCAATTTCTATATCAAATTTAATTATAAATCAATGATTTATTGGTTTTGTTTAAAATTTATTATCATTAATTTCTTAAAAAATATTTTCTCATTAATAAAAATATAAAAAATATCCCTTTTTCCTTTTATGGGATCATGATTTTCCCTTTTCCTTTTGTGGGTGATCATTCTTTCAATCCTGCCAACTGACTCTTCAGCCAATTCGGCAATTTCTATATTAAATTTAATTATTAAATCAATGATTTATTGTCTTTCTTTAAAATGCATTTTATCATTAATTTCTTAAAAAATATTTCTCATTAATAAAAAATAAAAAATATCCCTTTTTCCTTTTATGGGATCATGATTTTCCCTTTTCCTTTTGTGGGTGATCATTCTTTCAACATTACTGCCAACTGACTCTTCAGCCAATTCGGCAATTTCTATATTAAATTTAATTATTTAAATCAATGATTTATTGTCTTTTTAAAATGCATTTTATCATTAATATCTTAAAAAATATTTTCTCATTAATAAAAAATAAAAAATATCCCCTTTTTCCTTTTATGGGATCATGATCTTTTTCCTTTATTGGTGTCATTTCTTTCAAATCACCACCAATGACTCTTCAGCCAATTTGCAATTTTTCTTATTATATTTTAATTATATAAATCAATAATTAAGTTGTCTGATTTATTAAATTACTCACAATTTTTTGCTTTTCTGAACACGTTTTCATCTTCTTCAATTGGTTCCGTTCTGGAACAGGACACCCTCTTAATTTGGATTTATTAGTCTCGGCATCGATCTGATTGCAATATCTTCCAGATTATTTCAGAATTCAAAAAATACCATCATGACCACACGTATATGGATTTTTAATTTTATCTCATTCTTGAGTAATCTCATCGTGACTAATGAGTTCTATACATGAGGTTATTATAGGTACCAAATTACGAATTCGACGGGAGGAGTTTTTGAAATGTCTATAGAAACGTAAACGTAATACTTCATTAGCTTACTTTGAGCGGGGGGAGATTCTGTTTCATTTGATATGCATAATTTGATTTGAGGAATAGTATTCCATAGTCTCGTGGGATTAATTTCTCCAATTGATGATAAGATAGGTTCCTAAAGTTTCCTTTCTTAGCTTTTGTGTCGAATGTCTAATGGAAATGAGAAGAGGTGGATCGCACAATTTTTGATCATCAGAATTTTATTTTTATGGTGGCAACCCTAAATTTTTATCGTAATTTCCCGCGTGCTAGATTATTTTATGTTATAGTTTTAAAAATTGTGGAAAGATTATTTGGAATATGAAATTCAATGATTCCTTGCGAAATAAATGCCCTGAACATCCAACGAGTAAGGAAATATAAGCTACTTTAGAAAATTCATACTACACGTGGAGTTCACATGAAGGAGTCAACAAATCGAATATGAAATCAGAAAACGACATTTTACTTTGAAGTTTGTAATTTTCGAATCCTTCAAAAGTTTTAATTTCTTTTTATTGATGATATACCAGGTTTTTGCTTTTGGTAAAAATGAATGATTTCAGATAAATTTTATTGATCTAAAAATAAGTCTGCAATTGAATTTTGAAGGATTCATGACAATTGAATCAAAATTTATTAACGTCTAATTTTAGCCTGGAAATGGCCGACTTAATTAATTCCTTACTTTTTTTCTTTTCTTTTTTTCTCATTAAAAAAATATCCCTTTTTCCTTTTATGGGATCCTGATACCCCCTTTTTCCTTTATTGGGACATCAATCTTTCCACCACACAACCAACTGACTCTTCAGCCAATCGGGCAATTACTTGTGTTTATTATATTTTAATTATATAGATCAACAATTAAGGTGTCTGATTATTAAATTACTCACAAATTTGTGCTTGGCTAAATAAGTTACTATCATCTTCTATTGTTCCGCTCTGGAACAGGAGTGTATATCCATTCGTCTCTGGATCAACCTATGACAACCTCATCCGTGCTTTTGTGGATCTGTTGTGGACTGCAAAGAGCTTCTGAGTGCTTTTATTTCTTTGTTTACCTTGAGCTTGTTCTACAAAACTATATAGTTACGTACATACAGTCGGAAATCGGAGTTCTCTTTCGATATCTTGTACTTGATGGCTACTCTCAATGGACTTCAAGGCATCTTATGTCACTGATTGCCTTACTAACCTGTAGGCGGTTGACAGCTAATAAATGTGAAACACCAAATACCGGTCCCTCCCATAGATCACTCAGTCCCGGCATTGCAGACGTACGTTGTGCTAATTCATGACATTCAAATAGGTGATTGTTGTCAAAGGACAGAAGACATATACTTCGGTAGAAAGTGGTGGTTCCCACATCGTGGACAAGTCAGTTTTACCATGAGGTCCCTCGAAGAGATAATTCTGATTGGTCTATCGGAGGAAAGGGCCGGTGTAGATTTTATTATCGTTGAGTTTTCTGATGCTTCTCATAGAAACAGAACCGTGATACAGACTAAGTAACAAAATAATCTTTAAAATAAATTTATGACGAACCATATGTATAATTAAAATTTAATTTAAAAATAATTAATAAAATAGAATAAACTACTAAATTTATTAAGTATATTGTAACGACCCGGCTTTACACAGAGCGGTCTCGTTATTGTGTTCGTTGTCGACAATTCTGGAAAAGGTTGCGAAAATAAAATATTTTTCCCGGATTGACTAACTATACACGATATGGTTTTTTCGAACAGGCCGGGACACATGAAGACTGTACTTTGCTCGATGGACGTCCACAAAGCTTTTGACTCTGTGTCAAGGAGGATCCTTACTTGCAAAATTTAATTAATTTGAAAAGCACGTGACAAATATTTATAAAAACTAATGAAAATACAGTAAATTCTCTCAAATTTGCCGTTTTTGGTTCCAGCGAAATTGTGGCAAATTTGAGAATTGGCAGATTTCAGAATAATAATAATAACACAAGAGACCACGGTTACACAAACTAACTAATCACGTGATCCCAGCACGCTCTAGCAGGGACCTCATCTTGGCCCGATGCTCCTCCATCGTGCCCACACTAGCACGTATTGGTCATTTAATTTATTTGAAGTTTAATTTATTTGAAGGCTTCCTCAACTGACATTTGTTTAATTGTTAAAAAAAAATTTTTTGTTAACAAAAAAAAAAAAAAAATTTATTTTAAGATAATTAAACCATTTAAATTAATAAATTTATTTTTAAGGAAAACAATATTTTTAACCAAGGAAACAAAAATTAAATAAATTTTATTATAATAAAACTCAATTCCCAATTGCCTCTTATTTGAATTTTCAATATTTTCTTAATATTTTCTTATTGAAGTAATGAATTCTGCACCATTGTCATTTTCAATGTTTTTCTAGAAGATAAATTTCAATCACTTGTAATTTTTCAGCCTTTTTTAATGACTCATGTACTTCTACACAACCGGATTCTTCTTGTTCCCCAATAGCAATTAATTTCTCTTCTTCAATTGAAGTCATCTATTTCCCGATCAATAGTGGCTTTAACTTATGTGACTGAAACTCTATCCTTGAAAATTTTATATCCGCCGAAAGGTGATTTGCAAATTCTCCGAGAAGGAATCAATTTATAAAATATTCCTCTCATCCAAATACCTTGAAAAACCAACAGTTTTAATGAAGAAAATAAAGTAAACGGTTACATAGAAGCTGCCTGACTGCGTGGCTATTCCCTATCAGGATAGCGTGCGAGATTCGCTTGAATTGCCAGCAGCGCTCACGAGGGTATCCTGTTCGTGTAACGATCCGATTCCATAGACGACATAAGAATTGTAGCGTCGCAGGAGCAACGGAACAGAACGTCTCAACGGCGAGTAGAACAAAAAAAATCCTTGGTTATGACCGCGTACTTTTCCTGTTTCAACTTCTCGGCCTACTCAGCAGGAGAACAGGCTTCAGAAACACTCATCCAAATTATAAATATTTTCAGACAAGTAACTCTTTGAAACTTCTTCAAAATTCTTCAAAAAAACCATCAATGTCCACATGTTTTTTCAGTGCTTATTTCGCCGTGTAATTTGCGCATTCGAAATCCATGTCTTTTTTTAAATTTCTCAAAAAAACCCGTAAGAATTTTAAAATTAGTTAACGAAAGCAAATATTGTATCTTTTGATTCCATTAAATCCATCCAATCTACTAGATTTTCATCTAGCTCTAGAGATTCTCTTTTTAAAAACAGAAGATAATCTGTTGCATATCTTCTGACATGAAGCTGATTTATTGGTTTTTTATACCGCAATATTTCAACTTTTTGAGCAATTGAAAGTCTGGTGTAGCCTCCAACAGGAACATTGCGACCCATGCTTGTTTAAAATTATTTAAATTTTTAAAAAAATAAAAATAGTTTTTAAAAGTGTTGGCAACTTTCAGAATTGGCAAATATTATTGAAAATAGAAAAACTCGATAAAATGGCAAATTTCAGAATTGGCAAATTTCAGAGTGGCATATTTGAAAGAGTTTACTGCATATATAATAATTTTTTTTTATTATAAGGAAAAAGAATAGTTAATTTTAATTTTAATTATTCAGCTGTTGGGAGATGCATAAGCTATTCCCACGAACAACAGCCAACGAGAGCCTCTCTTTGAGTCATCTCGTCTCACGAAGATCACCAGTTTTGTCGGATAGTAGTTTTCCAAGATGATTCAGGAACTTCAGCGTTTTAGGGCCAAAGTTCCCCGAAGTTTCAATCGCGACAGGTGCGAAAATGTACCTGTCGCTGATATCCGAATACTTAGCATTTTTCATTTCCTCTGCTTGAGAAGAAGGTCTGCCCGGTGAATTATTTTTTTTGCTTGGGGCGAAAGAGGCAGACACAGGTCACATCCCATACAAGGTTTCGCCCTCGCTCGAAAGGAAAGGAGGTCATGCCGTCAGGGCGTCTTCCGTTGTCAAATAGACCAGTCGGTTCGATCCGGCAACGGAATCCAGCCGATTCTAATGCCCTCTTAATGATGCCGTTCATTGCCGAATGTCGAAAAGATCTGCCAATTCCGCTCCGGCATGAGAGGAGGTGGAGACCCAGTTCGTCCGATAGACAGCCACATTTGCACTTCGATTTGGTGCAAACAGGCAATCCGAGGTGTAGACATACAGCTGTACGAAGGGAGTCATCATCCAACAATCCACCAACTTCTTGACATGGGTAAACCCCAAGCCAAGATCCATCAACCGCCTCCCTCGAATTTTGGAAACAGTCCAGGCGATGTCCAGAGAGCCGGCTGACTAGGTTGGATGCCAGAGCATTCCATCTATGGATCATCCAAGACGATTGTTGGTCTGGATTACGCGGCTCGCTAAGCCCTTCACTCCGCCTCACGTCCATGTATTCAACCAAGTCATTGGACAGTTTCCGAGATGGAAGCTTTGAAAGAATTGAGTCCACTTGGTTTTTGCATGAAAGTTTTGAGGCAAAATACGCCGGGCCAGCAATTTTGGCAGGGAGTAGTAAGACCGATTCCACCCAATGATATCGGTAATTGAGTCTGTATCCATCCAGGGGTGTCAAGGGAAACATTAAGTACGAATTCAGTACATCTTTTGAGGCAATCAGAGTATTCCATTAAAAGGGAATCACACTTATAACATGGTGCAGTCCTTAGTAAATTGTTTAATCTTGGAATGGACAAGCAGTTTCTCAATAGGAAGAGGGCAATATGGTTGTCAACATGCCGCAAACGGGTCTCAAAAGTACCGAGCTCTATTGTCTTTTCTTTAAACACGTCCACAATTCGGTCTTCGAATATAGGAGAACCAAGGAACAGAGACTCCCCAACTGGAACCGATGCATAATTTTCGAGAGTGTATTTAAACTGGTCATTGTAGAAAGTAGTCAGATCGGGACTCAAATTGATCTTGATTAATTCACATTTGGCCTTGTTGACAGAAAGGCCAATCGCTTCGAATTCTGATATCAAACGACGACGTCCTCCAAAACTGTATCTGGATGTCCACCAATGATTCCGTCATCCAAATACCATAAATTTAAAGGTGATTTTAAGCATGCGGCTACTCCCTGGATCCCCAAAGCAAAGAGAAGAGGTCCAAGTGGGTCGCCTTGTTGAACACCAGTTCGTGATTTAATGATGGCATCGTGGAAAACCAATGATGATGGCTTAGAATATGAAAGCGAACAATCTCCCAAATATGTGGTAAATTTTTTTGGCATAACTCCAATAAATGATCTCTCCTTATGGAATTAAATGCGTTCTTAAGATCTACTTTGCAGACAACAACGTCCTCTTTGCATTCGGACGACGACGTGAAAAAACTCCTCACTGCGTGGACACAAGCCTCTGCACCGCCACGAACTCCAACGCCAATCTGTATTGGACTGAAACTAGGAAGTAATCTTTGAACCCCAGAAAAGCAAGCGACTTTAGCTGCAAGTCTCCTAAACACGTTTTCAATAGCAATCGGTCTGACACCGCCGTCAGGCTTTCGGAGAGCAACAAGATTAGCAGAAAATAACATATCTCGACCGAAAAGAGACAAACATCCAGAAAGAATTTTGTTGATCAGTTCGCAAATAACATTCGAAAGATCCTTTCCGACAGATCCCATCATTGGAGCTGTGAGATCACGTAGGTGACCGGGTCTCAAGCCATCGATACCACCTCCACTACTAGGACGAAATGAACGCAGGGAGGTGATTATATCTTCGTTAGAGGCGAGCAATTGTTCCTCGTGGAAAGGTTTAATAGTTCTCAAGTCTTCGGGGGATCCGGGTGTTTTTCTCGTAAAGACAAGAGCGTTTCAGGGATGTTTTTAAGTGTCCCAGGATCACAAACTAATAGCCGTACAGCACCACGATATCGTTTTCCATAAGTTTCATCCTGATTAGTTTCTTTATTAAGCGAAGTTCCTCCGTTTTCGGACGCTTTGAACTCCGGGGTGCAATTTGAGTTGATTTTAAAGCAGTAAGTGACATTTTATGTTCATTTAGAAACAGTCTAACTCTCTTTTTGATATTCGTTGCGAGAGAAGTGGATGCTTCCGTTGGTCTTCTGATCCCAAGAGTGAGTGACGGGAAAAGGAAAAATTTGACCCATTCCGAAGAAACGGCGTCAGGCTTCAAAACATCCTTGATGGTGGAGATCAGAGCCTCGGCAACAGCAGTTCTCGCACCTTTGGGAATCTTCACAGGAATGGTCACGTCCGAGCGCGTTCGAGAGATCAGTTTCAGAGCTTCATCAGGATCTGCTACGAGAGGTCAAACGGTTCAATGCAAGCAGCAGATGAAAGGCATGGTTGGCAGTTCCATTTTGTCATATTGATAAGAGCCTTCTTGGACACTCCTACGCAAGACCTGTGATATCATCTTGAACAGGCTGCACAAGCGATCATCCTTTTTCTCATATTAGTTACGTTGCACTTTTCACATGGATAGGTGTTTTCCTTCCTTTCTTCATTAGTCTTCATTGTTGTGTCTGTATTTTCGTAACAACCACGTCGACAACACGATTAAAATGCACGACAGCACTATTATATATAATAATTAAAAAATTAAAATTGCAGTGTTGAAATAATTAAAAAAAAGTAAAGTTAAAAAAATTAACCTTACAATTTATTTTTTTAACTTTATAATTTTTTTAAATATAAAGGAGAACGTTTATAAATAATGAAAAAAATGAATTTGTTTAAAATTTAACTTTATTAACTTTATCACCCCCTAATTATAGTATATCATAAATTTGATAATGGTGATTATTACACAAGATCATATTAACTCCCATCCTACAACTTTGACAGATGATGATCTTCAAAGTTCTATCAATTTTTGGTGGACATTCGAAAATGGATCCTAGGTGTACCAGATGCTTTCTTTCGTCATAACTTTGAGTTTCCAACTAGGACGTCATTTCTTCTATGTTTGCAAGAAGTTTGTTTCTTCCATCATTAAGCAAAGTAGACATTTCGTCAATAAATTTAAATCGACGCCTCAACCATCTGAAGCTCTTGACAATCATACATGCAAATGGCACTTCCTTTGCTCTGTCCGGTTTAATATGTCTTTGAGTCCGTCACGTCGCCCATGCTCATGGGAAAAATAAAGCAAGTGCTTTCATACAGTAATTTCTCTTTCAACTATAAAATTGCCATATTTTGCTCATAAACACTCTGAAATTTCATTCTTTATTATTCATTAATGTCAAATCAGACTTTTAATTTGATGGAAAATCATCTACTAACGCCGAACTGAGGTTTCTAAAAAGTCGTAAGTCATCTACTAACGCCGAACTGAAGTTTCGTTGTCGTCTCGAAACATGGGAAGTATTTAATTTTTCGCAGTTGTTCCATATGGGAATTTTTGAATTCCCTTCCATGATCTGTATGGAGAATAATTGGAGATCCAATTATGCAAAAAAAATGCATTCAGGATTCGACATATCTTATTTGCAGATTTGCTAACGGCACTTTTACCACACCACTTTTCTACCATCTGTTAATTATATTGCAAAATAATTACCCATGAATAATTTTCATTTTGTGTGGAATATCACCTTACATCGACAAGATCTACAATGTCTCGCCCATAAGCAACAATACCGTAATTACTGGTTTATTCGCAAGCATTCGCTTAGACAATAAGAATTAATAATTTCCCTGATAATAAACACATTTAGATACCACAGTAGCCACTTCACTGCGTCTTGCACCATAAATGGTAAGAACAATAAACTATGTAACGTCCAAAGTGATTTAGATCACGTTGAGCCTAATTTAAATCAACAAATATACGAATAAATGTATTTTTGTTTTAATTCAGCTTCCTCAATACAAAAGAATCTCAACTCTCCCATTTTTAGTAATGTAGTCCGCGAATTCCTTGAAACTTTAAGCATATCTGATTTTTTGCCCTTTTTCTCCAGTCAATGAATTCATCGAGATGTCCAGATTCACTGAAATTTTTTTTAATTGCCCTCGTGTTAATTCCACTAGGACTATATTTTATAATTAATATTTTCAAAAAAACTATATAATAAGTTTTATTTTTTATTATTAATAATTTCTTCCAATGAAATGTTTTCTGAAAAAAATTTTTTTTTTTATTTTTCTCACCTCGCAGCTCTGGCGTCTCTGGACTGACATATTATCGATTCAGAATTGAGGGGATTATGATCACATTATGCAATCTAATGTAAAACGAGGATTTGCGAATATAAGGCATTCTTGTGTGTTGGTACAAACCTCCCCTTATGTTTTGATAGTGTAATACTATTCTACCCCACAATCAGAATTATCAGTCCACCACAGAAAATTCTTCTGATTTTATTTCGTCAAGTGACCTGAATCTAGTAACCCTTTCAACAGGCTACAACACATTAACCACCACTCAATGATTCCCTCAGTTTAGTTTCCAAAATTGTTGTAGTCCTTTATATCCACTTACTGAGTTCCAATTAGGATTACGTTTACTTAAGCACTTAAATCCTGAGATTCTGATCTGCAGAACCACCAACCTAATATAATAAACCTCCACCTATAAAGAAGTCAATAGTAAACAACTAATTAAGTGTATCCAGTTCCCATTGTCACAGAAACAAAGTCCTCTCAATATCACACAAGCAGCATTAAACATAAAGACGTTTTGCGTGCGACCCTGGCACTGGGTGATCACATGACGCCACTCTATTAGAAAAGGGAAGAAGAAACAAATATAAATCTTCAAAAAAGTAGCCACATGGCGACACATTAACCACGTGGCTATTTATAAAAATAAATTATTTTATTATTATTATTACTATAAAGGCCAATAAATAATTCAATCCAAGTGTTTTATTGATTATGGAAAAATGATCTATGCCGAAGAAAAGCACGAAAAAGACATGTGTGCAATAGAGCCACGTCACCAGCTCAACCAAAAAAAAACTCTACGCAAGACACTATCACTTATAGTGCTGAACAGGATTGGATCTGACATCGAGAACTTTCTCTCTCACGGTCAAAGCGGATTCAGGTCAGGGAGATCTACAGCTGATGTGGTCTGGGGACATCGATGGCTTTGTACAACACATCAAAAGTACAAGGGGGCTATTAGCATTCTTGGCATAGACATGTCCAAAGCCTTTGACTCTATACACAGAGGGAGACTTTTGGATATCTTGGAGAAGTTGGTTGACGAGGAAAGTGTCAGAATGATCCGTCTATTACTTGAAACAACGCAACTAAGTGTACGTTTTGGAAATTTGGAGTCTGACCCATTCAAGACAACGTTCGGGGTACTGCAGGGAGATTCCTAGTCACCGGTACTTTTTGTGACATATCTGGAGGCGGCACTCAGAGACTTCAGACTATTAATTGGCGATCTACCTCAAACTGAAGTGATTTATGCAGATTATATCAACTATATATCCAGCGACGAGAAAACATTAAACTATATACGGACAAGGATGCCAGATGTCCTAGAAAAATGGTTCATCAAAATCAATACGGAAAAGACGGAGACAACTACCATACGCCGTGAACTAACCCGAACTGATGAAAAATGGAGATACTAAAAAATTGGGGTCGTTGCTGGAGACGCTGAGGATGTCACTAACAGGAAGATGTTGGCCGTCGCGGCCTTTAGAAAAATGGGAGTAGTCTGGAATCATCGTAAACAAATTAGCACACAATTACGTGTGAGACTATACAATGCCTTCGTGAAACCAGTCCTAATGTACAACGCTGCAACCTGGGGTGTCTCAGAAGCGGTAATGGACAAACTAGATGCCTTCCATCGTAAACAACTCCGACTGTTGCTTGGCATCAACTGGCCAAAAAAAATTACAAACAAGAATCTATACAAAGTATGTAATACAAGACCATTGAGTCTGGATATCCTTGAATCAAGATGGCGTCTGTTTGGTCACATCCTTCGAATGAGCCAGATGACGCCTGCTAAAATAGCAATGGAGAACTATTTCTGCCCAGAAGTGAATACCTCGTTCCGTGGAAGACCTCGCATAACTTTGCCAGAGGTTCTACACAAGGACCTGACCAATGTAGGACGAAAGCTGAAAACAGGAGATGATCTGGATACGCTCGGAATAACTGCCAGTAACCGCGGAGCATGGAGGAAGTTAGTCAAGAGAATTGTGGGAGAAAGAATAACCTGAAGAAAAATACGGCACAAGCGGAACCTTAATTAAATAAATTACATTTTTGGTTCTTCGAAAGTGCTATTAATAATCTATGCCGAGGACAAAAAGGTGCGCCAGGAATTTGGTGGGATTATTGCTGTGATCGATAACCAGAAGAATAGTTTTATAATTGGTGCAGGTATTTTCCGGAAATTAGACAATTTTTATATCCCCAGTAAAATAAAGGGCTTTTACATAGGATATGATTCCATTAGAGATGACAATCTCTTAGTCAACTAGTATGGAAAGACTCAAGTGACCATCTAAATATATTTTCCAGGCATTAACTTTCTGGGGTAAAGAAGAAATAGACAAGAACGGGGAGTGCTCATTTATATATGGCGGAACAGGCAAATGGGCTATAATTGTGAAGAGAAAAAGAATTTATATTTAAAAATTTATGATTATTATTTAACAGGTCAGCAAAGCAGAAGCAAATATTTGGCTGCTTATCAAGTAAAACCATTGAGATGGAATGCACTGATTAAAAATAACGTCACTTAATTTGAAATTTAATGAATATATGATTTTGATGAAAGCCAAAGACAGTGGATCGTTTAATATTAGTCAAGGAATTGTGACTGAGTATCAATAGGTGGTTCCTGATAAAGGAATTTTTATTAATGCATAACCAGTTTCTAAGTACAATGATGTTAATTTCTACATAAAAAGGGTTTAATGAAAACACGCATTAAAATCATAATCCGGTTAAGCCACATGTCCGGTGAATAACAATTTTCAATAGATCATCACATAAAATATCGTGAAGGTCCTCAAATTTCTTGACTAAAAAACAATAGAAACCATCGCAACCAGATATTTCCAATTCGGTGAACATTCGATTATGTTCTTGATAAAGTCACGTGTTATATCCACTGAGACTCTTCTACTCCAGTTATACATTTTCGACAACGTTGAAAGATCTCTGACGTTCAGCTTCTCTCTCACGGTTCCCAAAAAGATAAACACTCATCTTTCCAATTGACAAACAGTATGCTGAGCATCACTGGTTAAGACTTCGATGGAATCTCCTGTTTAATTCGAGCACATAATTCCTGAATGCTATTCTCGACTCATGAATTGTGAGTCTTTTTTTCAGTACTCTATACCATTTCAGGTTTAAAGTGGGTCTTACCAAAAGCAAAGTGGTACTTACCAAAAGCAAAGTGGGTCTTACCAAAATCAAAGTGGTTCTTACCAAAAGCAAAGTGGAACAAAAATTATTTAATAAACCATGTCATCATTATTTAACACCGATGAAGCCAACCTCTGAATTCTAGCAATTACGGTGTTGCATAAAGATGGAGTGATTATACATAATGAGTTAATCATACTTTCTTCTAACTTTTGAAGTCGAAACTCCGTAGTTGACAAAGCTTCTTGTCTCACACCATCCAAAATATTTTTCATATCTGTAGCAATGTGTCTTTTACATCAGCTTTAAAAACTGACCAAATATTCTCAATTGGGTTGAGCATACGGCTATAAAGACCCAATCTTAAAATTTTATTTCCGATGAATTCATTATCTCTGACAATTTCTTCAATTCCTGAATGGCATGGAGCATTGTCTACTACTAGCACTACTGGAAAATTGTAAACTTCCCTGGCTTTTCGTAGACAAATTCTCACCCATTCAGGCGGATTCTTTATTAAAGATCCACGTTGAAATCATAATGCAACAATCCAAGGGACCCGATGCAACCAATGAAATGTACATTGGCACCTCGCGAACTTGTTGCAACGACATTAGCCCTTGTTCCTTTTTTGATCGACCCTTTTTACGGGATATGTGCATGTTTATATTTGTTTCATCCATAAATAATATTGGAATTTCCTCCGATTATATTCCCAATAATGAAGTAAATTTTTTTCTTTATTTAATTCACTATTTCCTTTCTCTGGTTCATACCTGATATCTTTCAAAGAATAACAGCACCGTCCAAGTGGACTCGAATGGTTTTTTTGAAACATTTAAGCTGAAATTAGAATTTAAAAGAATTCTCAAGTCTCAAGAGTAATCCTAGGGTTAATTTCGAGTGTTCAACACAATAATCTTTATGTTATCAAGAAATTTTTGCTTTTGACCCCCTCGCTGATCAGGTTTGTTTTTTCAACCAACGATAAGTAGTAGTTTTCGGAACATCGAGAGATTTTGCAAGTTCCCTCCAGTCACCATCTCCCTCATAAGCCCCGATAATAAGATTTTTCTTACTTGCAGCTTCAGACTTTTTTATTTGCGCAGGCATATGTATAAAAAAATGAAATATTTGCACAGACATGCAAATATATAGGTTTTTGCTTAGTCACTTTTGCAATTGATCTCGAAACTTTTGCAATTGAAATTAATCTTCATCCTATAACAAAAAAATAATTTTTGTTCCACTTTGCTTTTGGTAAGACCCACTTTAAACCTGAAATGGTATAGTTTTGTCTGTAATGGCTGCAACTACGATGGCAAATTCTCCCTTTCGTGAGTTCTTATATCCATAAGATGCAAGTATATTCATCATTCTTTTTTATCCTCCTTACTCTTTAGTTTTTTCCAGTATTCTCCCTACATTACATAATGTTTGTAACTTCCACTTAGACGCCATATGTCATCCGTATATAATGTCTGTTACTTCGTTGAGGTCCCTGGGTCGTTGGGGATCCATATAATTTGCAATGGCTGCATTCAATGCAGTAAGCACATCGTTCTGCTTAGGGATCCCTCACCTTAAACAATTTCGTGACATTTGAAATGCTCTTTCAGGTCGAAAAACTCTCATTGAAGGTGTCGGCAATCAATTGCAATCCACCAAGAGGAATCTTCTCGAATCTTATTTTGTAACAGCCAACGACTTCACTCGTCCACTGAAACTTGTCATTGTGACAAACAAGAGCGATCACTGTCCTCAGAGGTAGTGGGTGGTCGAGTACAGGCTGTTGTGGTCCACCACTAACCCCAAGTGGTTCATGCAGCCCTGAAGCCAAATGTCCTACTTCGGATAATGTATCTCTTCCATCAAATCAGTAGGAAGGCCAACAGGATTTGTTTCCGTACTTGAGAAAACTGACATACAATCAACCACACCAGACACACACGTTTTTTTATTACAGGTTTTTCCTATTTGTTTAATAACTTTGTAAAAAAATTTACTAACTTTATCAAAATGTTTAATAACTTTGTCAAATATTTATGGGATTATTATATATTTATTGGACTATTAATAATATTGGTCAACGCGTATTTCCCACCGTTGAGTTCCTGCTCTTCCAGTGTTCCCAGATTGACTTTCTCACATCACTGAAGAATGTGATTATCAGTGGTGACTTCAATGCGAAACACCTACTGTGACTGACAGGACAAACCTACGACAAAAGAGGGAAGATGATAATTGAGGACCTACACAGCCTATGTATACTCAACGATCCCGCATTCCATACAAGAACACTTACTGGACGTAACAATAAACCTTCTTCTATCGACATCTCACTATCATCACCGTCCTTGTCCCCTCTTATTGACTGGTCAGTGAATATGACACCCGGAGTGACCACAATCCAATATGTTTGGAGGTCAAAACGGGGTCACGGATAAAAGGACAATGTCCAACGATAACTAATTACAACCTTGCGAATTGGGAAGGATTCAAGGATTACGTCGATAATTGCATTGGACTATTAAATTTCCCCATTGTTCCCTCCGTCGAACAATTAGTGAAATGGTTCAACTCCATAAACGCTGCAAAAGAAGTACACTCCTATGGGGAGGCAACCTACGTCATCAAAACGTTTCAACACAACGACGAAACATCTGATCAGAGAACGAAATAATCTAATGATAGTAAAATCGCCAACAGAAAAGAACATCAGAAAAATACGAGAATTGAACAGAGAGATCGACAACACATAAAGGCAGAAAATGCAAATAGATGGACGAGACTATCGAAGCTCTCTGCAAAAACCCCCCAATGCAGAGAGTGTGGAAGTGATCAAGAACATCAAAAGATCCTCCCCAGAGAGAAAAGTCGAAGTCTACATAAAACCAGACACTCTGATAAAATATTACACATCTATCTCCTACAAGAAATTTTCAAAAGAACACCAAGTATTTCTGAAAAAGATTGAACCGAAACGCTCCGATGACCGGATCCTATTTATAGTCAGGATGTTCGGAGAGCCATATCCAACAACTCAGAGGCCAAGGACCAGACAACATAACCACATGTGAACTGAGGCACCTGGGCCATCGAGCCCTGGAACTATTAGCCTATGTCTAACCTATCCATTAACACAAATACAATCCCTGAAATATGGAAGAAGTCTCTAATCAGACCTATCCGAAAACCCAACAAACCAATAGATGAATTATCTTCCTATCGCCCAATATATATTTTAAGTCCGGTCTCAAGGATCCTTGAAAGGCTTGTTTTGGAATAAAATACAAGACTCAATCTCAATACCTCCGACCCAGCACGGATTCCGGGAACCATTCGACACAACACACCTTAAAACCCTCACACAATTCATTGCGGAAAGATTTAACTCCCCCAAACCCCATCAGAGGACAGTACTTATATCCGTGGACATCACAAAAGCGTTCGACTCAGTCCCTAGGAAACTCTAACAAAGAAAATATTGAAACCAACATCCATCCGAACCTGAAACTTTGGCTTGGAAACTTCCTAAATGGAAGACGAGCACAAGTACTCTGCAACAACATCAAATCAAGATCTCGCTATTTCCCAAATGGAGTCCCTCAAGGCTCCCACTATCACCCCAACTCTTCAATCTCTACATAAACGACATGCCACAAACCTGTAATGAAAACTGTCTAATCTCTCCTATGCCGACGAAATCACTTTTGCTCCAAGGACAGAAGCATTCAATCAGCGACTCAGTTCTCAACAAATGCTTGACAAGCTGGAACTATGGCTCTCGAAGGAGACTCGACACATCAGCACAAAGTTTTCTGTCACGCTGTTTACCACTTAACAAAGACAGCTCTGTATCGAACCAAAAATTTTCATGAAGAACGAAGCTATTCTATTAACAAAACACCGAAGATTCTGGGAGTAACCTTTGATCAGGGACTCACCTTTACCCGACATGTTGAAAACAAAGTAACTTCTGCTCTGAAAAAATGAGAATTTAAAAGTGCTCTCAAAAACACTTAGAGACCAAACTGCGGTTTTGCCACGATTTTTGAAACAATTTATCCGACCAACGATAACGTATGCAAGTGCTTCGTGGGCAATGCAGATTTCACGATCCTCCTCATTGAAACTATCCGCAATCGAGGAGACTGCAATAAGGTTAAAGACCAGAAAACAAAATCTAGCCCATTGAAAATTTCTTAATCGAATTACAACGGAAACTCTTAAAGGATGCTATTTTACCGAGCTGCCCTCTATTCCATACACTATCAAATATCTACAATCATACAGAAATTTTGAGCCGATGGCATGTCCAATGAGATGAGCTGTTCAGGATTCTCGACCCCGGACTCGTCCTTACCTTTGTCGATCTGGGATCACGAAGTTAGATGAGAGCTTTTATTTCTTTCTCTTGATACAGTGATCCTGGAGGTAACAATAATAATTGGATTATTAAGTTCCTATAAAAACAAATTTTCGCTCTAAATGAATAGTTACAGGAACAAAAATACTACTGTATCCGAGGATAACCGAAAACTTATAAATAAATATGAAGCAGGGTTGGCTTATTCAAAAATAAGCAAAAACATCTGTATTAACTACCAGACAGTTGTTTCTAGCGTTAAAATACAAAAATACTGAAAGTTTTGCCTGCATCAATTCACAAGAGCGAGCAATTAAAAAATGTTGTATTAGGAACTGGCGTCCAATTAATTTTTAACGTGTATAGAGTATGAATTGTATTTTTGCCTCCTTATACTCCTCAACTTAGTCAAATTGAAGAGTTTTTTTCCGTTGAAAAAATAACATCAAAAAAAAAATTGTAGGAACTCTAAGGAATTAATAAACGCAATCCAAAACATCAGAGAAATTTCATCAGATGTGTGCAATAATTTGTAATTCCACATGCAGAGCTATTTAGTAAAGCATTGGCTAATGAGGAATTTTAATTTACTGTTGTTTTTTTAATTAATTATTAAATATGTTTTTTAATTTGACCTATGACAGTTACTAAACATTTTGACAAAATTATTAAGTATTTTGACAAATTATTAAAAATTTTGACAAAATTATTAAATTTTCTGACATTGTTAATAAATTTTATTATAAAAAAAATTTATTAAATAAAAAAAACCCTGTATTAATACAAATATAAATAATGAATCACCCATTGCCATAAATGGTAGAACTGTGAGTAATAATGATAAAATACTGAAATTGTCGTGAAAATAAATAAGTTGCACAATCATGCCCACATCCAGAAGGACAGTAAGTGTTAGTTTCAAACCACTGTGTCATGTGATTCAGATGTCCTCCGTGTTTACATCCTTGACACCACGTGGTCAACCCAATAACCGGATTATTACTATAATAAACACAAAAGTCACCATAAACTGCAAATAACCAAATAATCACCACATTTCTTGCATTTTGTTGATTTTCGCTCCATGACATCACAACTTGGCTTATTCATGCACCTCAATCGAAAAGTTGTGTTATTCTGAATTTCTTCCCCAATCTCAGAGAAACCCCCGAACTTAATGACCTCTGCTGAGACCATAAAGAGTTCGAATTTCTTTAACAAATCTCATAATAAGCAAATCGTGGACCAATATAGTTCATAATAAAATTCACCGCGTCTTTTCTTTTCAGAAAATCACCAAACCAGTCCATCCCCAATGTGAGAATCATCGTGGATGCCATTTGAATGTCCCCCTCGAATAATTCCGGGAAGTACCTTCTCCACATAGTCTTCAATCGTGTCGACTGTGGATTCAATAAGTACCCTACGAGCCTTAAACCTCGAATCAGTCTGAAGGGTGTTGTGAACGACTAAAAATAAGGCGAAAAAAACCCGTAAGCTGATCCTCCTCATTCAGAGTACTATAAGTGTACACTGGCTCTGTTTCATTGATAGTCTTCCTGCGTGTAATGGACACCTTTCTGAGATTGCGAGTAGTGAATAGTTTGAGGTCGGTTATCTGTCCCCTCTGGTATTCTTCCTGATAGTTTATACACTCCTCTAAGATTATTACCAGAGACAACCGTAAATTGACGATTCGTTGGGTTCCTCTTTACTAGAGGCTATATATAGAAAATACGGAGTTTAAGCGAATTTATGACCTGCTTTAAAATCAACCAAGAAGCTTCGACTTCATCACGACCGAGTTTTTTGGCTACGTTAGCGTTGTGTTGACATAAATAAAAGGGGTCACTTCCGTAGAACTTTAGTTGTTCAGCAGACTTGACAAACCAATCATTGGACTCCAGCTATGATAAATCAAACAAGGGTACTTCAGTCCGTTTTAGCGTAGTCTCTACTTTAGACCTACTCCAAGAAAGTTTCTTCTTGTCAGGTTTTTTTCGATCTGTTGTCTTTTCAAGATTGTAGGTGGTACAAGTCATCATTCCATCAATTTCAATGTCGATGCAATTCCTACTATATTGTGGTGGTGAAATTCTTTGAGCTTTTTGTAGAACAAATCTGATCAACAAGTTACTGAGTCCACCAGAGAATAACTCCTCCCCAGACCGACCCCTCCAAGCAATGTCCACTGAAAGCTGTTACCACCACATACTTATTTTGGTTTCCATATCAGAATGAATCACTCCATATGGAGAATATGGGTTCATTAGGTCCCAGATATTGATCATATTCTTATAGGTACCAGATAGGGTAGTGAACTGAGTCCTATGATTAAAAAAACGGTCTTACCTGTAACCAGGTCTCCATCTTACTTTAATGATATCTCCAGACCCAGAATTGATCTTGTTGACCTTTTCGGCGCTGTGGTCAAGGTCCCAAATCTTAAAATAAGATAAGTCTACAAAAATATTATTTTGTCCCTTTCCTGTAGAAACAATCACATTGTGGTCAGGATGCCAATCTATGCTATTAATTCGGCCAGTGTGAGCATGAAAATGACACACGTGTCTTTTAAAATTCCTTGAATCCCATATTTTGATTGATCCGTCAATTAGAGCTGTGGCAATTAAGGATGACCCTGAATGTTTAGAGAATCTAACATCAGAGATTGCTAGCTCCTCTTGGAAAAATCTCTGGTTTCGTTTCACTCGTTTGTCCTTTAAGTCACAAATACTTCAACCATTATTTTAACCGCTCCTTTTTGGAAGGCCATCAATAGGTTGTGTTTGCTGAGTGGATCAAACGTTATGTGCGTGACTAGTCCATCCTTACTTGTCTTTTTGTCCACTAGTCGTCATAAATCAAGAGAACCTGTACAAGGTGACCGGATTTCTGCTCTGTTAATGTCCCAGTAAAACGCATTTCCTGAATCGTCTAGTGAAGCCAATACGTTGACTAAAGTGGTAAACTTGTAACTACCATTCTGTTTATTCCAACTAATGTCAGTGATATTCTCAATTATCCCCCCTTCCGTGAAAGGTCGTAGCAGATTATGCAGTAGACAGAGACTGCCTGAACAAGAGTCTACCTTGTAGACTGAGAGTACTGAAATGAATATCTTTAACACCTTTGCGACCTCCAATACCACAATAAGTTCCGGTTTTATCAGCAGTAAGCACATTAATGCACCATGGAAGTTGCTAGCGTACACGAGTGGCTTAAGATCATAGTCAGGCATCATCATTCGTAACTACCACTATTATGTTATTATTTTTAAATATTAATTTTACTTTATTTCAAAAAAATAAAATGATTTTGCTGAAATTACGTTTCAAACGATTTAGATCACATATAATTAAATTAATCAAGAACAAACCTTGACGAGTGACGAGTGACGCCGTCATCAGTGGATACTCACTCCGTGACTGGATTGTCAAAAAGGACCCACACACAAGAAAACGAAAAAAAAGTGAAGATCAATCCTTGGTTCTACAATTAGTTAAAATTAACTGTTCTTTACTTAAATAAAGTGTGTGTTTTGCCTATGCGGAGCAATAAATATTATAGCTTTCTTGAAAAGGCTAAAAAAGAACAAATCTGGGAGCCTGGGTTGAATTTGAATCGCCCCTCCATATCCAGAGATAAATCAGCGTATCTACCTTCACCACACACAGAAAAGAAAAATATACACTGTATTTGAGCATATATGGAGACTATACCTATACAGATTCATCCAACTATTCTGGGAGTGACTTTCGACTCTTTGATGACATTCTCTCAACATTTGAAGAACGTTATGACAAAGGGTCTCAGGAAACTGAATATAATGTAACCGCTCTTAAAGTCACGGGAATGCGCTTCGTCTTGTACCAATCAACTTTTAAAACCTACGGTAGAGTATGCTTGTGCCACATGGACTTATGGAGTTCCAATAATCAAATTTGTACAAATCAATTTCCTAACAGCCAAAGTGGTACGTCTTAACGAATCTACCTGCCAATCTTTCCCCCAATGCTTGACCACGCTTCAATCAAAAACAACGCTCCAGTTTCATCGGTTTTTGTGGTCATGAGACAATTAGTTTCTTCCATTCAAGACTATAAGCCTCAAATTCACGTAAATTGGGAAAAAACACACCACTCTTCAAATCTTGTTGAAAGGTGATCGTCGTTCAAACAGGAAAGCAATGGACCTTGTGGAGGAACACAAGAAAAACTCTTGAATCCTAAATGAGGTGTTCCAAGATAACTTATATAATTGGTTTACTCACTCTTTCATGATGTTCGCTACACGGGTTATTGAAAAATAATAATCAAAAACAAACTAAAAATAAGAAAATGTTTAGTCATTGCAGATGTGGAGCACACAGATGGAATGAGAAGATCAATGAGCCATAAATGGGTTCCAGCTGAGACAGGTGAAAAAATTGACGCCACAGGATAAAGGAGGAAGAAAAATAAAAGAAAAAAAAATCTTGAATCAAAGAGCCACTTGGCGTAATATTTATGTCCACGAGGGTTATTTTTATTGACGGAAATTTGACAAAAAACGATATGGAGTGAATTGACAGCATACCGCATCATGCACCAGAAGGCACTCAATAAATAAATCTTTCATGATCAACACCTTCAGCAATGATTAATTCGTTTTGTTTAAAAAATATTTTCTCATTAATTCCCTAAAAAAAAAATTTTTTTCATTAATAAAAAAATATCCATTTTTCTTTTTATGGCATCATGATTTTCCTTTTATATTCTTTGGATATCAATCTTTCACGATCACCGCCAACTGACTCTTCAGCCAATTGGGCAAATTCTATAATAATTTAATTATACAAATCAATGATTAATTAGTTTTGTTTAAAAATATTTTATTATTAATTTCTCAAAATAAATTATCTCATTAATAAAAATATAATAAATGTCACCTGTTGAGAACGATTCCAGGTTAAGTACGATCCGTAAAATCGATATTGCCGTCAAAATCGTTTAACCGAATGACTGAAAGTAACGATTACCGGTTGAAACGGTTAAATAAGACCAATTAAGTAACGGAACTTTACAAACCATTATATTACTGCCGTTCGGACAGTAAAAACAAGCGGGGCGGTTAGTCTGATCCAATCTTAAATAATGAAAAAAGTAAAATGAATATATCTCTTAGAGTTACTTTATAAAAGACAAATAATAAGTATTTGTTATAAAGCATCTCTAACGATGATAATGATGTATAAGCTATAAACCCTAATAAAATACATTTTCCTAAACATTTCCAACTATGATCGAATTCTAAGATACTTATTAAATGTATTTATAAAAAGTAAACTAACTGATTGTCGTCGTATGTACGCACGTTCCGAAATTTTCCACCTAACGGGAGGAGACAAATTCCTACACTTCGCTACATACTACTCGTAAAACAAATATGAAATGTGATAGTGCTACATACTCCCGATGAATTGTATTTATTCGATTCTACACTATGCTACATACTTATGTAAATTATGTTTATTAGATGATGTTTTTGTACTAATATTAACTAATAACAAAGTAATCATTTTTAAAATATTAACATCAAAATTAATTTTAATCGAAAATCATTTATTTTGTAAATAAATTAGCAAGTCTCTGCTATTTCTTAATAATAGTTCTTTCGCATTCACATATTATCATCCAGTAAGAGAGAATTCTATAACGTAATAAATATTGACGTTAATATGCTCATTCAGAGCACCTCTACGAGTCAGAACGTACTCATCTAACAACCTTGTCTCCAATTTTTAAAACCGTTAATCGTTTATCCACAACTTAACATCTTCTTAACATCCTTTCCTCCACAAAATTGAAAAACTCGACAGTCTTAAATTCAACTAAATTTATTGAACCTTTCTCCATTTAACTTCAATTTACGTCAAATAAAATGACGAACTGACTTTCATTCTTATCATCTTCATAATCGCCTGTATCGAGTTGATGAATAATAAATTAAATTCTCACTCCGTGAAATGAATTCTTTCTTTCGAGGATCAAATAAATTAATACCAACATTAATACAAATAAATTAATACCAACATGAAAAAACAATATAACGAGGTGGTTTTTTTCTCTTATTTCATTAGAGGTAAACCATTCTAAAAAATAAAATTTTCTATATAATTCAAATTTATAAAAAAATTTTAAATATAAATTAATGAAAGCTAAGAATAATTAAGAAATTTTAATTTCTTACTTAGCTAACTAATATATTTTTGAGGTTTTGAGTCTCAAGGGCGGATCAGCGGCAAAATAAATTTTGATCGATTTTACGGATCGTACTCAACCTGAAATCGTTGTCAACCGGTCACAATAAATATCTCTTTTTTTTCTGGGATCATGATCTGCCTATTATCCTTCAATGGGAAATAATCTTTCATAATCACCGCCAACTGACTTTGAGCCAATTTGGCAATTTCTATGATAATTTTAATTATATAAATCAATGATTTATTTTTTTGTTAAAAATTTATTTTATCATTAATTTCTTAAAAAATATTTTTCTAATTAATAAAAATATAAAAAATATCCCTTGTTCCTTTTATGGGATCATGATTTTTCCTTTTCCTTTTGTGGGTGATCATTCTTTCAAGGTTTCTGCCAACTGACTCTTCAACCAATTGGGCAATTTCTATATTAAATTTAATTATATAAATCAATGATTTATTGCTTTTGTTTAAAATTTATTATCATTAATTTCTTAAAAATATTTTTTCATTTATAAAAATATAAAAAATATCCCTTTTTCCTTTTATGGGATCATGATTTCCCTTTTCCTTTTGTGGGTGATCATTCTTTCAAAGTTTTCGCCAACTGACTCTTCAGCCAATTCGGCAATTTCCATATTAAATTTAATTATATAAATCAATGATTTATTGGTTTTGTTTAAAATTTATTTTATCATTAATTTCTTAAAAAATATTTCTCATTAATAAAAATATAAAAAATATCCCTTTTTCCTTTTATGGGATCATGATGTTCCCTTTTCCTTTTGTGGGTGATCATTCTTTCAAGNCTGTGGTGAAGGTAGATACGCTGATTTATCTCTGGATATGGAGGGGCGATTCAAATTCAACCAGGCTCCCAGATTTGTTCTTTTTTTAGCCTTTTCACGAGAGCTATAATATTTATTGCTCCGCATAGGCAAAACACACACTTTATTTAAGTAAAGAACAGTTAATTTTAACTAATCGTAGAACCAAGGATTGATCTTCACTTTTTTTTCGTTTTCTTGTGTGTGGGTCCTTTTTGACAATCCAGTCACGGAGTGAGTATCCACTGATGACGGCGTCACTCGTCACTCGTCAAGGTTTGTTCTTGATTAATTTAATTATATGTGATCTAAATCGTTTGAAACGTAATTTCAGCAAAATCATCTTATTTGTTTGAAATAAAATAAAATTAATATTTAAAAATTATAACATAATAGTGGTAGTTACTAATGATGATGCCTGACTATGATCTTAAGCCACTCGTGTACGCTAGCAACTTCCATGGTGCATAAATGTGCTTACTGCTGATAAAACCGGAACTTATTGTGGTATTGGAGGTCGCAAAGGTGTTAAAGATATTCAATTCAGTACTCTCAGTCTACAAGGTAGACTCTTGTTCAGGCAGTCTCTGTCTACTGCATAATCTGCTACGACCTTTCACGGAAGGGGGGATAATTGAGAATATCACTGACATTAGTTGGAATAAACAGAATGGTAGTTACAAGTTTACCGCTTTAGTCAACGTATTGGCTTCACTAGACGATTCAGGAAATGCGTTTTACTGGGACATTAACAGGGCAGAAATCCGGTCACCTTGTACAGGTTCTCTTGATTTATGACGACTAGTGGACAAAAAGACAAGTAAGGATGGACTAGTCACGCACATAACGTTTGATCCACTCAGCAAACACAACCTATTGATGGCCTTCCAAAAAGGAGCGGTTAAAATAATGGTTGAAGTATTTGTGACTTAAAGGACAAACGAGTGAAACGAAACCAGAGATTTTTCCAAGAGGAGCTAGCAATCTCTGATGTTAGATTCTCTAAACATTCAGGGTCATCCTTAATTGCCACTGCTCTAATTGATGGATCAATCAAAATATGGGATTTAAGGAATTTTAAAAGACACGTGTGTGATTTTCATGCTCACACTGGCAGAATTAATAGCATAGATTGGCATCCTGACCACAATGTGATTGTTTCGGCAGGAAAGGGACAAAATAATATTTTTGTAGACTTATCTTATTTTAAGATTTGGGACCTTGACCACAGCGCCGAAAAAGTTAACAAGATCAATTCTGGGTCTGGGAATATTATTAAAGTAAAATGGAGACCTGGTTACAGGTAAGACCGTTTTTTTAATCATTGGACTCAGTTCACTTTCCTATCTGGTACCAATAAGAGTATGATCAATATCTGGGACCTAATGAACCCATATTCTCCATATGCAATGATTCATTCTGATATGGAAACCGAATTAAGTATGTTATGGTAACAGCTTTCAATGGACATTGCTCGGAGGCGTCGGTCTGGGGAAGAGTTATTCTCTGGTGGACTCAGTAACATGTTGATCAGATTTGTTCTACAAAAAGCTCAAAGAATTTCACCACCACAATTTCGCAGGATTTGCATCGACATTGGAATTGATGAAATAATGACTTGTACCAGCTACAGTCTTGAAACGAAAACAGATCAAAAAAAATCTGACAAGAAGAAACTTTCTCAGGGTAGGTCTAATGTTGAGACTAAGCTTATACTGACTGAGGTACCCCTGTTTGATTGATCATAGTTGAAGTCCAATGATTGGTTTGTCAAATTTGCAGAACAACTAAAGTTCTACTGAAGTGACCCCTCTTATTTATGTCAACACAACGCCAACGTTGCCAAAAAATTCGGTCGTAATGAAATTGAAGCTTCTTGGTTGATTTTAAAGCAAGTTATAAATCTCCTTAAACTCCGTATTTTCTATATATAGCCTCTAGTAAAGGAGGAACCAAACGATTCGTCAATTTACGGTTGTCTCTGGTAATAATATTAGAGGACTGTATAAACTATAAGAAAGAATACCAGAGGCTAAAGATAACCGACCTCAAACTATTCACTACTCTCAACCTCAGAAAGATGTCCATTACAAGCAGGAAGACTATCAATGAAACAGAGCCAGTGTACACCTACAGTACTCTGAATGAGGAGGATCAGCGTACGGGTTCTTTTCGCCTTATTTTCAGTCGTTCACAACAACCTTCAGACTGATTCGAGGTTTGAGGCTCGTAGGGTACTTATTGAATCCACAGTCGACACGATTGAAGATTATGTGGAGAAAGTACTTCCCGGAATTATTCGAGGGACATTCAAATGGCATCCACAATGATTCTCACATGGGGATGGACTGGTTTGGTGATTTTCTGAAAAGAGAAGACGCGTGAATTTTATTATGAACTATATTGGTCCACGATTTGCTTATTATGAGATTTGTTAAAGAAATTCGAACTCTTTATGGTCTCAGCAGAGGTCATTAAGTTCGGGGGTTTCTTCTGAGATTGGGGAAGAAATTCAGAATAACACAACTTTTCGATTGAGGTGCATGAATAAGCCAAGTTGTGATGTCATGGAGCGAAAATCAACAAAATGCAAGAAATGTGGTGATTATTTGGTTATTTGCAGTTTATGGTGACTTTTGTGTTTATTATAGTAATAATCCGGTTATTGGGTTGACCACGTGGTGTCAAGGATGTAAACACGGAGGACATCTGAATCACATGACACAGTGGTTTGAAACTAACAACTTACTGTCCTTCTGGATGTGGGCATGATTGTGCAACTTAATTTTCACGACAATTTCAGTATTTTTTCATTATTACTCACAGTTCTACCATTTATGGCAATGGGTGATTCATTATTTATATTGTATTAATACAGGGTTTTTTTATTAATAAATTTTTTTAAATAATAAAAATTTTTTAACAATGTCAGAAAATTTAATAATTTTGTCAAAATTTTTAATAATTCGTCAAAATACTTAATAACTTTGTCAAAATGTTTAATAACTGTCAAAGGTCAAATTAAAAAACAAATTTTATAGTTAATTAAAAAACAACAGTAAATTAAAATTCCTCATTAGCTAATGCTTTACTAAATAGCTCTGCATGTGGAATTACAAATTATTGCACACATCTGATGGAATTTCTCCGATGTTTTGGATTGCGTTTGTTATTTCCTTAGAGTCCCTACAATTTTTCTTTTTGATGTTATTTTTTCAAAAGGAAAAAAACTTTTCAATGTGACTAAGTTGAGTAGTATAAGGAGGCAAAAATACAATTCATACCCTGAACACGTTAAAAATTAATTGGATACCAGTTCCTAATACAACATTTTTTAATTGCTCGCTCTTGTGAATTGATGCAGGCAAAACTTACTGTATTTTTGTATTTTAACGCTAGAAACAACTGTCTGGTAGTTAATACAGATGTTTTCGCTTATTTTTGAATAAGCCAACCCTGCTTCATATTTATTTATAAGTTTTCGGTTATCCTCGGATACAGTAGTATTTTTGATTCTGTAACTATTCATTTAGAGCGAAAATTTGTTTTTATAGGAACTTAATAATCCAATTATTATTGTTACCTCCAGGATCACTGTATCAAAGAGAAAGAAATAAAAGCTCTCATGTAACTTCGTGATCCCAGATCGACAAAGGTAAGGACGAGTCCGGCCGGCGGGTCGAGAATCCTGAACAGCTCATCTCATTGGACATGCCATCGGCTCAAAATTTCTGTATGATTGTAGATTTTCGATAGTATTTGGAAATAGAGGGCAGCTCGGTAAAATGCATCCTTTAAGAGTTTCCGTTGTAATTCGTTAAGAAATTTTCAATGGCTGGATTTTGTGTTCTGATCCAATTATCTTTATTCCGGTCTCCTCGATTGCCGATAGTTTCAATGAGGGGATCGTGAAATTGAATTGCCCATGAAGACTTGCATACGTCATCGTTGGTCGATAAATTGTTCATAAATCGTGGCAGGGTCACCAGTTTAGTTTCTAAGTGTTTTTGAGAGCACTTTTAAATTCTCATTTTTTCAGAGCAGAAGTTACTCTGTTTTCAACATGCCGGATAAAGGTGAGTCCCTGATCAAAGGTTACTCCCAGAATCTTCGATGTTTTGCTAATAGAGATAGCTTCGTTCTTCATAAAGACTTTTGGTTCGATACAGAGCTGTCTTTTGTAAGTGGTAAACATCGTGACAGAGGACTTTGTTGCTGATGTGTCGAGTCTCCACTTCGAAAGCCATAGTTCGAGCTTGTCAAGCATTTGTTGAGAGGACTGAGTCGCTGATTGAATGCTTCTGTCCTTGGAGGCAAGAATGATATCGTCGGCATAGGAGAGGATTAGACAGTTTTCATTACAGGTTTGTGGCATGTCGTTTATGTAGAGATTGAAGAGTTGGGGTGATAGTGGGGAGCCTTGAGGGACTCCATTTGGGAAATAGCGAGATCTTGATTTGATGTTGTTGCAGAGTACTTGTGCTCGTCTTCCATTTAGGAAGTTTCCAAGCCAAAGTTTCAGGTTCGGATGGATGTTGGTTTCGAATATTTTCTTTGTTAGGAGTTTCCTAGGGACTGAGTCGAACGCTTTTGTGATGTCCACGGATATAAGTACTGTCCTCTGATGGGGTTTGGGGGAGTTAAATCCTTCCGCAATGAATTGTGTGAGGGTTGTAAGGTGTGTTGTCGTCGAATGGTTGTCCCGGAATCCGTGCTGGGTCGGAGGTATTGAGATTGAGTCTTGTATTTTTCCAAAACAAGCCTTTCAAGGATCCTTGAGACCGGACTTAGAATAGATATTGGGCGATAGGAAGATGGTTCATCTATTGGTTTGTTAGGTTTTCGGATAGGTCTGATTAGAGACTTCTTCCATATTTCAGGGATTGTATTTGTGTTAATGGATAGGTTTAGATATAGGCTAATAGTTCCAGGGCTCGATGGCCTAGGTGCCTCAGTTCACATGTGGTTATGTTGTCTGGTCCTTTGGCGTCTGAGTTGTTGGCCTTGAATATGGCTCTGCGAACATCCTGACTAGTAAATAGGATCCAGTCATCGGAGCGTTTCGGTTCAATCTTTTTCAGGAATACTTGGTGTTCTTTTGAAAACTTCTTGTAGGAGATATCTGTATAATATTTTATCAGAGTGTCTAGTTCTATGTAGACTTCGCATTTTCTCTCTGGCTAGGATCTTTTGATGTTCTTGATCAACTTCCAGACTTTCTGCATTGGGGGGTTTTTGTAGAGAGCTTTCGATAGTCTCGTCCATCTATTTGCATTTTCTGTCTTTATGTTGTTGTCGATCTCTCTGTTCAATTCTCGTATTTTCCTGATGTTCTCTTCTGTTGGCGATTTTACCATCTTTAGATTATTTCGTTTTCTGATCAGATGTTTCGTCATTGTGTTGAAACGTTTTGATGACGTTGGTTGTCTCCCCATAGGAATGTACTTCTTTTCGCAGCGTTTTAATGGAGTTGAACCATTTCACTAATTGTTCGACGGAGGGAAGTGGGGAAATTTAATAGTCCAATGCAATTATCGACGTATCCTTGAATCCTCTCCAATTGCAAGGCTGTAATTAGTTATCGTTGGACATTGTCCGTTTATCCCTGACCTCGTTTTGACCTCCAAAATATTGGTTGTGGTCACTCCGGGTGTCATATTTCACTGACCAGTCAATAAGAGGGCCAAGGACGGTGATGAAGTGAGATCTCGATAGAAGAAGGTTTATGTTACGTCGAGTAAGTGTTCTTGTATGAGATGCAGGATCGTTGAGTATACATAGGCTGTGGAGGTCCTCAATTATCATCTTCCCTCTTTTGTCGTAGGTTTGTCCTGTCAGTCACAGTGGGTGCTTCGCATTGAAGTCACCACTGATAATCACATTCTTCAGTGATGTGAGAAAGTCAATCTGGGAACACTGGAAGAGCAGGAACTCAACGGTGGGAGATACGCGTTGACCAATATTATTAATAGTCCAATAAATATAAATAATAATCCCATAAATATTTGACAAAGTTATTAAACATTTTGATAAAGTTAGTAAATTTTTTTACAAAGTTATTAAACAAATAGGAAAACCTGTAATAAAAAAACGTGTGTGTCTGGTGTGGTTGATTGTATGTCAGTTTTCTCAAGTACGGAAACAAATCCTGTTGGCCTTCCTACTGATTTGATGGAAGAAATACATTATCCGAAGTAGGACATTGGCTTCAGGGCTGCATGAACCACTTGGGGTTAGTGGTGGACACAACAGCCTGTACTGACACCATACCTCTGAGGACAGTGATCGTTCTTGTTTGTCACAATGACAAGTTTCAGTGGACGAGTGAAGTCGTTGGCTGCTACAAAATAAGATTCGAGAGGATTCTTCGTGGTGGATTGCAATTGATTGCCGACACCTTTAATGAGAGGTTTTCGACCTGAAAGAGCATTTCAATGTCACGAAATTGTTTTAAGGTGAGGGATCCTAAGGAACCGATGTGCTTACTGCATTGAATGCAGCCATTGCAATTATATGGCCCCAACGACAGGGATCTTAACGAAGTAAAAACATTTATACGGATGATATGGCGTTTTAAGTGGAAGTTACACATCATGTAATGTAGGAGAATATGAAAAACTAAAAGAGTAAGGAGGTAAAAAAGAATGATGAATATACTTGCATCTTATGGATATAAGAACTCCGAAAGGGAGAATTTGCATAGTAGTTGCAGCCATTACAGAAAAACTATACCATTTCAGGTTTTAAAGTGGGTCTTACCAAAAGCAAAGTGGACAAATTATTTTTTTGTTATAGGATGAAGATTAATTTCAATTGCAAAGTTTCGAGATCAATTGCAAAAGTGACTAAGCAAAAACCTATATATTTGCATGTCTGTGCAAATTTTCATTTTTTTTAATTGCCTGCGCAATAAAGTTTCTGAAGCTGCAAGTAGAAAAATCTTATTATCGGGGCTTATGAGGGAGATGGTGACTGGAGGGAACTTGCAAAATCTCTCGATGTTCCGAAAACTACTACTTATCGTTGGTTGAAAAACAAAAACAAACCTGATCAGCGAGGGGGGGTCAAAAGCAAAAAAATTATACTGGAAATCTTCACAATCCGTGGAGCATGACTTTCAGTGGTCTTCTTCTTTGTGGGTCTAATTGTTATTGAGATTGCATGAATATCGAGGATTTATCATAAATAGTTATTCAACAAAAACATCAAAGACGTCTTTGGGTTAATAAAACTAAGGGTTAAATATTTTGATACTATCCGAGGATTTTTTGTTTGTTCCACCTGTGATTGAACGTTGTTTGTTAATTATTAATCCGTATTATTTCGTTGGAAATAAACGGAATCTATCTGATCGATTGTAGACATCAATAAAGTCTTCCACATGGCATGATATTGATGGCCTATGGATTTATGGTTGAAATAGACCTAAAACATTAAAATGGCTAAACCCTTAATTTCATATTCTTTCATTCATAACGATTCGCAAGATTTTTAATGCTCTCAGAGGTCGTGATACAATGTATTCTCCAGTGTGCCATAATTATCATATAATGAGTCCAAGTGTACTAATTATTTCAGAAAGATTTTAGAAGTTAATAAGATCATTGATATTTGATAATAAATCCCAAAGTTTGTTGTTGGTTTGAAGAAATACGTTGTGTCAAAACAACTTCAACATTTCTATATTAGCTAAATTTACTTTAGAATACTCACTAGAGTGAGCAATATTAATTCTAAAAGTATGTACAATATCTTACGTCTTCTCGATCTTATTGTTTATTTTAGAAAAACAATATTTTTATACCAAGTTTTGCGGACACAATGTGCAGGCAGTTGTCATCAAAATGTTTTTCACTTTGAGGTGAATATCAAAATTAACTTTGGTTATCATTGGGATATGTGCAGCTTTAAAAACGGTTTTTAATATTTCAAAAGATGTCTTTATTCATTAAAAGATTATTTATTATTTTTTTCGATATCTCTTTCGAAAAGTGGAATCAATCAGCTAACTGATAGCACGAAATAGCATCATTTTATATAATTTACACTTTGAGTTATTTCATTAAAAGTATGCGAGTATAGCTCCAAGTAGTATTGCAAGAGATGTGTTAATAAAAAATTTTTTTTCAATTTTGTATTAAAAAATTTTTGGGTAATCAATTATTATTAAAACAAAATATCAGAATGATCTCCGTCGAATATCGACGTTGACCAACTCTAAAAACTGCCGATTCTTACGTGAGACATGGCTTTTTAGTGTAGTTAGGGGTCAAAGTTTATTTAGAAAACGAAGAGATTACTCTTGTTGTCCATGTTGTCTCAACAACGATTGGGTAGAACGTGAATCGATCGAGTAGCGTTTAGTAATTTTTCTTTTTGTCCTCATTGTTTTTTTGCGGATATGTGTGTTACCGCGCTTCGAAATTGTGAATGGGCCAAAAAGGGTTGACCAAGTAGCCTTAAATTAAAAATTAGCCAATAATAAAGAGAATGACTTTTTTAATAGAAAAAATTTCAAAATGTGGCCAATTTTCGGAGGTCGATTGTATTCATATTTCTTCATTGATTTCCAATTTATTGCAAAAGATTAGCAATACAGCCCCATTTTCAAATCGTATCACTTTCGATTTGCTCAATTGATTTTTAACCCATAAGACTTGAGTCAGAATTCAAAGACTGGTCTTTAAGGTATTTGACGATTTGGTCATTTTGACATATATTGGAAGATATCTCGAATCGCTGCATTATAAATTAAATCAGCTTTCCGACATTTTCTGATGAAAATATGAGTGACATTTTCATAACTTTTATCTCACTTTCAAATTGATTAACGATCTTACGTATCTCTATGTTTCAATTGTAAGCGACAGGGTCTCAGATGCTATAGTAATGTTTCTTTAAATTATACTTATGAAACACTGCAATTATTCATCGGATGGAAATTCGAATAATTAGTTCTTGAGAGCCGTCTTGTCATTCTGGGTTTGCCCTTCTAAAGTCCTACCGCCTAATCAAATTGATATCTTTGATTACCAGATGTCTCAACGGAAATCGACTGAAGGTGAACTGATCCTATACACAGTATTTCTTCTTTTCGAATCTTCAGTAATACTCGCTGAGAAACCTCTAAAGTGATGACTTGAGTAGATTGCTTTTAAAGCTTTCCTTTATTTGTCGTTATTCCACTCAGCCTCTTGCTATCCATTGCCAAGTTCGATGGGTCCAATGCAAGTGAATCGGAATAACTGATATTCCCGAGTTGGCAAGTAGTCCGGAATAGTTTATGTTCTGAAATAACGGAATGACGACTTTGTAGATGAGAACAGAGCTATTAGTACTCGGAAACAAGAGCCACAAAATTATGAAATTATAATTTCGTAGTAGAATGTAGCTAAACGAAAATAACGTCCGCAAATATTTCTAACCAAAAAAAAACGAGAAGACAATCCATAACATGAGCGATTCGGGTTTTCAAATAAAATATGGTTTTCATAGTCTATCACATTTCTGTACCTCAG
>RDEW01000095.1:0-104045 GCA_011109175.1 Dicyema japonicum
CTTCTCACTTATGCTGACGACCTAATCATCGCTAGCAGGAATAAATACGTGGGTACAGCAAAATCAGAGCTTCAGTCACATATTGATGACCTAGGAGCCTGGTTGAAGTTGAATCGTCTCTTCATATCCAGGGATATATCAACGCATACAATCTTCACCATGGACAGAAAAGAAAAACATACACTGGATTTAAACATTTATGGAGACTCCTTACCATTACAGATTCGTCCAACTATCCTGGGAGTGACATTTGACCCTTTGATGACATTTTCTCAAAATATGAAGAACGTTATGACAAAGGGTCTCAGGAAACTAAATATAATCAAACCGCTCTTAAAGTCCTGGCCGTCAAGGAATGTGCTGTCGTCTTGTTCAATCAACTTCTAAAATCGACGGTAGAGTATGCTTGTGTCTCATGGGCCTATGGAGCTTCAATATCCAATTCATACAAGATCAACTCCCTAACAGGCAAACTTGCACGTCTAACAAATTTACCCGCGATTTTTTCCCCCAATGCTTAACCACGCCGCAATCGAAAATAACGGCTCCGGCTTCATCGGAAACAAGTCGTTTCATCCATTCAAGGCTAGAAACCTCAAATACACGAAATTTGGGGAAAAAACCCACCCCTCTTCAAACTCTAATGAAAGATGATCGTCGTCTATTCAGGAAAGCCGTGGGTACTCTGGAAGAACATAGGAAAAACCTCTCGATCCTGTTGAGGCGTGCCGGGATCACTTAATTAGTTGGTTTACTCCTTCTTTCTTGGTGTTTTTTTTCGGGGTTATTAAATAAATAAATAATAAATTCGGGGTTAATGAATTAAATTAAATAATAGGCACCGGATAAGCGAGGTAAAACACAAGAGGGGTATCCTTCAGAGGGATAGCATGTTTCCGCTGCTCTTTGTTCTCTGTTAAAAGTCATTGAGTCGCCGCCTCAATGACTGGTTTGAGCAAATACCAGTTCATTATGAGGGGGTTTGTTTCAGTACAAATCACCTTCTTTTTATCGATGACCTGAAGATGTATGCTCGAACAGCTGAAGAGCTCTACTCCATGGGGGTCTGTGCCAGGGAATTCTTTGAGAGTATCGAACTAGATTTGAAGTATTCAAAGTCTGCGACTAACACGCAAGTATGTAGCCAGTTAGTAAGAGTCCTAGAGGAACACGAAAGATTTAAGTATCTGGGTGTTACCGAAACTCCAAAGTCCCTTATAATGCCAAGACAAAGCGACAAATTACTGAAGACATTCGTAAAAGAGCAGCGTTATTATGTAAGACGTCTCTAATGCAAGGAATTTGTTCCTATCATTAAATGAGTATGCTGTCTTGTTCCTAAACTAATACATAGGTTTTGTGGAGTTTGAGCCCAAAGAGTATGATGAGATGAATGTTATGATCCGTTGAGTACTCAGAGAAAACCATTTTCATGTGCTGGCAGCCAATAAGGAAAGACTATATTTACCCCGTGATAAATTCGGACGTGGACTGTGTGGAGTAGTCCAACTAAGTGAGCGCATCCTAATGCGAATGCACGACACCCTGATAGCTGGGTCAAGTGTGTCTGCTAGGAAGCACGCCATAATAACGACCGAGAAAACACGGGCAATCCACCTAGGCACTATCAGACCTTTTTTGTTGCTAAGTATGGTATTGATGATGGTGGGCTAGTAAATGTGAAGGCGTTGATCGAATTACAATATAATATTTTGATAAAAATGATCAACTTAAAAAAGCTTCATAAGGTACTCTTCAGAGCATTGGACAATCCACATGTCGACCTTAAGTCNACGTGGACTGTGTGGAGTAGTCCAACTAAGTGAGCGTATCTTAATCCGTATGCACGACACCCTGATAGCTGGGTCAAGTGTGTCTGCTAGGAAGCACGCCATAATAACGACCGAGAAAACACGGGCAATCCACCTAGGCACTATCAGACCTTTTTTGTCTTCCTAAGTATGGTATTGATGATGGTGGGCTAGTAAATGTGAAGGCGTTGATCGAATTACAATATAATATTTTGATGAAAATGATCAACTTAAAAAACCTTCATAAGGTAATCTTTAGAGCATTGGACAATCCACATGTCGACCTTAAGTCGTAGACAATATGGCTAAAACACGGAGACAACTCACCTCGATCGGAGGCGTTGTACACGTATATGCAAGACCGCAATATTTTTTGAAGTCGATCAACAAATAAATGTCCCCATTGTAAGTCAAGGAGCATGTCGGTTGATCATTTATGCACTCGGAACGGATCCATGCTCTGCCACGACTATATGTGAAAACACAACGAGGTAGTAAGGAATCTTCATCTTTTACTATGCAATAAGTATGGTATTAGCCACACCAGAAAGTTGCGGACTCATAAGGTGCAATCTGTAGTAGAGAACACCAGGGTTCAGATAAAGGTAGACAGTGTTATCCGTACCTCGGTGATAGTCTAGCACAATAAACCGGACATTGTGGTACAAGAAGGAGTCTGGCCAAGTCCTTATCATAGAGGTTATCATTACGTCTCAAAACCGTTTGCAGACTGTGGAGATGGAGAAAAAAAAGTATGACTTGCTTGCAAACGAGATGGGGCAGATGCTTGGTTGCAAGCTCCTCGTTGTTCTAATAGTAATGACGTGGGAAGGAATTGCAACAAAGTACCACAAGGGTTATCTGAAACAGTTAGGGGTAGATAGGAAGCTCCAGGCCTATCTACAGTTTACTGTATTAAAACGGACCTTAGAGAGCCTGACACTGGAGTATAGAAGGCAAAGCCCGGAGATTCCATATGAACAAAAGGTTCAATTGGACAAGGCGATCTCGGAATTGTTTCAGAAACCAGAATCGAACCTGCCTGAAGAGGCTGGCGAACAGGATGGCGAGGAAGGTTGTGATTACTAAATTTTAACTTGTTATTGTTGGTTAAATAAAGTGGGGTTAAGATAACATTTATATTATATTAAAAATATAACATTTATATTTATTTCAAAATAGAGCTGGCGAACAGGATGGCGAGGAAGGTTGTGATTACTAAATTTTAACTTGTTATTGTTGGTTAAATAAAGTGGGGTTAAGATAACATTTATATTATATTAAAAATATAACATTTATATTTATTTCAAAATAGAAATACCCGCGTGGCGCCATGTGGTGCTTCGTGACTAATTGGTTGAAGTTTCAGTTTTGTTCGTCTGTTCCTCCTCTTTCTTCCTATTAGAGTGGTGTCATGTGATCCACCTGTCTAGGTGGCGCCCAGTGCCAGGCCGGCACGAAAAAAGGATCATTTGCTCTCCCCCACTCCACTGGAGGGGTTTTCACAACTGCAACCATGGACGTCTTTTACCTTTTATGTTGATTCCGGATGGAATCTGTAGAAGTGGAAACTGGATACACTTAATTAATTGTTTACTTTAACTTATTTCTTCGTGGGAAATGTAGATTTCACGATCCTTCTCATTGAAACTATCCATAATCGAGGAGACTGCAATAAGGNCGTTTGCTCTCCCCCACTCCACTGGAGGGGTTTTCACAACTGCAACTATGGACGCCTTTTACCCTTTATGTTGATTCCGGATGGACTCTGTTTCTGTAAAAGTGGAAACTGAATACACTTAATTAGTTGTTTACTTTAACTTCTTTCTCGGTGTATCCGGAGTTAATAAAAAATTAACATTAATAATCTACAATCTAGTCGTCTGGTGCGGCCGAAGGTATTACAGCCTCTTTCCTAAAGGAAATCGGAGGGAAATTGGCCCACCGCAAGAAAGACGTGCGGGAAGCGGTCTGGGTTGAGGCAACGAATTGGTATCGCAGTTGTCCGCGGAAACGCTTACTCCGTGATGTCAGCAGCCACTCTCTCCCATAGTTAATAAATAATATTTTATTGTTAATAAAATTTTCAATAATCAACTAATAATCATTTTGTTCCAATTAAAATCGATAATATGAGGTATCTGCATGCAATAGTGGAAAGTTATGAGATACCGTAGCATTCATTACTCAATAATAAACTGTTAATAACACGTTTTTAAATTATTATTAATAATAAGCACTCCTGGAAAATCATTAAGTTTTCCTTGAAGGACGTTCAGTATCCTTATACACATCCTCTTCCATGCTCTCCTATTGCTCGCTATGAATTAATCTTCGCCAATTAGCAACTTTTTTGCTTATTCCGATAGATCCTCGTTTAATACTGTAGACATAGTAACTTTAGGCCTTCCAAGAAATGTTCTTTTGGATTGTGCAAAATAGTTTTCCATCGAGATGTTCGGTGGAGCACGTCTGTCCATTCGTAGGATGTGACCAAATCGTTTTTAAATATTCAAAATATTCATGTAGCGTCGATGTTTTGTTAAATGGAAGAGAAGTATTAAAATTGTATTAGAAGGTGGGTACTTCATTCAAAAACATCAAAAGATAATATTTGTTTTGAAATTCACGGTTGTCCTAGTAACTCCCAAAGTCAAGTTAACGCTAACTTGTCTACGTGTCGAGGCTTTAAACCTTCTCTGATTAGAACTCAGGACGTTCTATATCGACCTCTGTAATATCCGAAAGCAAGTGGCTTAACAGCTAGCTAGTTTTTCAACGAGTTTTGTGTGCAAACGTTCTGATTTCAATTTATATGACTTCATTTTTTAACTCTCGCAGTAAAAAACTTGGAGACCATTGGGACTAGTCCAATAACCCTGATGAATTGTTTAGAGTCGTTTATCGCGAGGAAGAAACGTAAGCAAAAAGTAGTTGCTTATTTGGCTTATTTCCTTGCAAATCGTAAGGAGAATGCTTCTTCAATTTGAGAGCAGCTACTCTTAATTATATTAATTAACCCCCAATACACAGAGAAAGAAATTAATTGTTAGCAACTAATTAAGTGTATGAAGTTCCCACGGTCACAGAAACAGAAGGTCCTCCCAATGTCACACCAATCCATTCAGAACCTACGGAAAGGGAAGAATCTATCCAGTTGAGTGGATCAGAGCAAATGATCATTTTCCGTACCACCCTGGCACTGGACACCACTCTAGGAGAACAAGGGCTGAAAGGAACAGAAAAAAGTAAGAAAAATCTTCAACAACTTAAAAGATATGTGGTTAATTTTTTTCGTAAATATATTGATTTTAATAAATCATGGTGCAATACCTTGTCCAAACCTCGGGACCTTTTTGGACGACGATTCTTTGAGGATTGGAATCGGACAAAGGCTGGGACTAGACGTTTGCCAGGAGCACCGATGCCGATGCGGGAAAACATTCGATGCAAAGGATTGCACCCGCTGTCCTGCAGAAGAAGCGCCGGAAGGGGACCACGTCATGCTGCTCTGAACGATGTGATCGTCAGAGCTCTGAAGGATACAGGCTTCCCAGCACAGCTTGAACCAGTGGGTTTTGATCGAAAAGATGGAAAGAGACCTGACGGGATGACCCCTTTCCCTTTTGTCTGGAAGATCTTTGGTCTGGGACGCAACCTGTGTAGACACGTTCTCAAGCACGAATATTTTCAAATCGGTTCAGACACCTGGAGCAGTTGCTTCGACTGCGGAGAACCTAAAAATCAAGAAATATTCTTGCCTCGGGGATCGCTACCGATTTACTCCTGTTACGACCGAATCATCGGGAGCCGTTGGCCCAATGACGGCTAGTTCTTGCGAGAACTCGGAGATTGCTTGCCAGAAAAAAAGGATTAACGAAAAGGGTTATGGCTAAGACAAAAGATTGGAATGGCCATACTCCAAGGGAACTCGTTCGCAATCCACGCAGAAGGCTTCCTCAACTGACATTTGTTTAATTGTTAAAAAAATTTTTTAATAAATCATTAAACAAAAAAATAAAATATATGTATTATGTAGAACAATATTAAGAATTCACTTTAAGTGACTCCAATCTAGTACAATGAGTCATACTAAATTGGCTGAGTTCCTTCTTAGCTTCCCTATCACCAAAATAAGCCAAATATTCAATCCGTTTCCCTACAATAAATAATCAGTTCAACTCATTTGTATCTCTTCTCTACACAGATCAGTCAGGTGAGAAATGTAAGTTCTGATTACATCATTTTCCAACTTTGTGACATCTCCGTTGTAGTCGCTTTTAACATAAAATCTCAAATTGTGTTTGTCTGTCATATGTGGGACAGAGTAAGTTCTAATGTGAGAAATAAAACATACCTGCTGTGAGTTAGACTGAATAGAGGGTCAGAAGAGAACAAACTAGTAAGCAGAGGAATCACCACAAATATTATGACAGGGATAGCTCCCACTAATAGCTCTAAATTCCCCCGTTCTGGCTGAGGATTATTCGCCCGTCGTGGTCTATCTCTGTACACGTAATATCCCCTGTTCATTCTACCAACTTATTTGTGAGACATTAAAATACATTCATTGGCAAAGAATGCTCTGAAAATGTCCTCAGGTGATATATTCTCGTCAAATTGGGTGTTGTTGTCCTCTCCTCTGTCATAATTTGACCTGGCGGAAGTGTTTGTTAGAACCGAAAATGCATGATTTACGGCTGAATGAATCAAAAATTTACCTTTGAAAGCATCTGAGGCTTTGGGGGATGTGTTTTTGTCTGGGTGTAGTTGAAGTGCCATCTTTTTGTAGGCACTTTTGATCTCTTCTTGTGTGGCAGACCTCCCAACTCCCAGAATATTGTAATAATCAGTTTCTCTTAAAACTCTGTCATACATAAGTGATACTCACTTTCTTACAAGTTCATCCTCATTCTTTAATTTCTTTACCTTTTTCCTGAGTTCTACAAAAATTAAGCCAATATTACCTTCTGTTTCTTTTAAGGGTATAATTTGTCCGATTTATTTATGAATTTTTCAGCTTGGTCATAGCAGCCTTCTTTAATGTGTTTATTGGCTATTTCAATGCATTTTATGCTCGCATCTTTATTGGCCACACTCATACGTGTAACAAAGTTTAATTATTTGATTTTAAATTTATTTTTTATTAAAATATAAAAATAAAAATTCTTTTCGTCTGCGACTTGATATTAACCACCATGATTCCTGTTTCCATAAACAAGGAAATAGTAACCACCATGATTTCTGTTCTTCTAAACGTCCGCACTATTCTTGTGTGTTCCTTAAACCACCCGATCGTTTTTCAGAAATGCCTCTTAACTATCAATAAGATTCTTATTATACTTATTCTTATTATTATTATTATTATTATAAAGCACAACGTCTTGCCATTGGAAATGACAAAATCGGTGCAGTACCAAACATTATTCTTTTAGTTAATTTTCTCCACTTTCCACGATCCTGAGCCAAATCCCTCAAGTAGTCCAGGTCATCTCCCGTAGTTAGGGATAATCCTATTCTCTTCAGGTCTTCATTCAGTGTCGTGGCCAGTGATGCTCTCGGACGTCCTCGAACTTCACCTCCTCGGTTTGAAAGTATTCCTCCATGGCAACATTAGCTGGAGTTTCGATATTTCCCAGTAGGATGTGTCCAGATAGGCTCCAACGAAATTCCATGATGTCTAGTGAAATCGGTTTAGAAGACGTAATAGAGTATAGTACTTGACTTCTTCTTCTCATACGGTCCCAGCACGAATGAATCTTCCGTAGTTGTCCCCGGTGGAAGGAGTTTAGTTTTTCAATGTCATTTAGGGTTAATGACCAGGAACTTGCATTATATAGGAGTATTGGTTTGACTAACGAATTGTATAGTCGAGTTCTGATCTCTCGATTCAAGCCCTTCTTTCTTAGAAACCAATTTCTTCTCAAGTTGTATAAGGACGTATTTGCTTTAATCTTCCGTGCAATGATATCTTCTTTATCTCTAAGCAGGGATCCCAGCTTTTTAACCTTTCGCCAATGCTCTTCCAGAATAGATTCCTTCCTCATCAAAGTTGTCAGCTCTGTCTTGTCTTTGTTGATATTTAGTGACCATTTTTCGAATACTCTTGGTGCCGTCTGAGTAATCCCAATAGGGCCTCCCATTTTGCGAGACGAAGTCCACATCATCTGCATAAGCTAGGATGCTAGTTCCCTCCACAATAAAAGGCTTGAGATCCCGTAGCGCAGACTCAAGATATGCAACAAAGAGGAGAGGAGACAATGGATCTCCTTGTGGGGTCCCAGTATTTGTCGAAAATGGCATGGCTTGAGTATTTCCGATTTTAACAGTTAGTTGTGTTTCAGCCAGTAGTGCCCTAATCATCGAAACTGACGAGGCGTCAAATAGACCCGTGATAAATTCCAATAGTTTACAACGGTTAACTGAATCAAACGCTTTCGATATGTCAATCCCAAGGATCCCAAAAGATGTTCTAAATCTTTGAATGGTTGAACATCTCCATTTTAGGCTCCATAAGACGTCTGCCGTTGATCTCCCCTCGCGGAATCCACTATGATATGGTGAAAGATAGGCTTCCAAATTATCTCTTACACGTTCGAGAGTGATAATAGCCAGGATCTTCCTGATAACATTCATTAGGATGATCGGTTTCAAGTTTGTTACTTTTCCTTTCGGCTTATTTGGTTTGGGAACCGGAATCAAATAACCCTCTCCAATGGGTAACAACACACGTTCTTCAAACATTTTGTTCATGATCAACGCAATGATTTCGTAGTCACCGCCGTGTTTGAATAGTTCAGGATGTAGTCCATCCGGGCCCGCACTTTTATCAGGTTTCAGCCTTTCACATGCTAATTTCACCTCATAAGGTGCAATTTTCATTCCCAGTTCACCGGATCCACAGATGAATGCCGAAATCACATTCTGAGTCGTATTTATCCCCGACCTGAAGTGATCAGTAACCAACTCGGCAATCTCAGATGGGTTCATTATTCGTCTTCCATTTTGGTCGTATAGTATTGGGGTACTCTTCTTATTGTGACATTTAAGTAGCCTAACGGCTTGGTAGTATCCCCTGTTACCCTTTAGCCCTTCCACTTATTCTTAAGGAACTTTTAATAAAAAAAGAGTATAATCCGGGTGGCGCAGTGATTGGTGGGGAAAAGGCTTTATGACCCTGGTTCGAATGCTGTACATTCCGGCTAAGGGTTCCACGCGTCTACGATATGAGTGACGCCGTCATCAATGAACATCTCACTACGGCACCAGATGTCTATAAAAAAAACTTACACGCGACAAAAAGAAAATACAAGTGAAGAGCATTCCTCGGTTCTCCCTTTACGATTAGTTATCATAACTGTTCTTTACTTAAAAATAAAGTGCATGTCCGCCTGGGTGAAGTTATATATACTCTGCGTAAAATGAAGTATTATTAAGGAATTTTTGACAATTCTGTGCTTATTACGGTTGGATATTGTTATCTTACCCTTATCAACGAATTATCCGTCTCACAAAATGTGTTGAAAAATTTCAAGGAAAACCTAGATCAAGATCTTTATCAGTACTTGTCAAAAATAGTCTGCTATATCTAAAAATCAGACCTTTTATATGGAAAGTATTTGACCTCAAAAAATTGGAATGTACAATACTTTTTTCAAAAATAAACTTCGTGCATCCTATGATACCTGAGTCAATCAATTCGTCCAAGCATGCAAGAAAAGCGGATAAGAGATTTATCAATCATAAAGAGATTAAGACAATAAGCGTGCCAGAAATATGCAACAGTGCACGAGCTCAATCTTCAGACGAATTAACCATTGAACTAAATAATATCTCGGTTCTTCATGGATCAATATTTTCTCATTTATTCAGTACAGAGACAAAAAAATAGTCCCTGGACTTAAATAAGTTTTTTGGGCTTCTTCGGAAGTAAACCTCCCTGTTTATTAACTCAGGATACATAGAGAAGCTCTCAAAACCAATAAATTCTTTAAATTCCCAGGTCGCAGAAGCAGAAATCTTTCAATATCAGAGAAGCCCACGTAGAACCAATTGAAATGAAAAAACGTCCGATTTTGCAGCTGCGGGAATTCTTTCATTGGAGTGGGTAAGAGTAAATGATTTTTTGCGCCATTTACTGGTACTGGGTGCCACCTGAAACAGGTCGATTGAATTATGTGCTCTGGTTGAAGAGAAATAACAAAGTAAAAAATCCTTGATCAAATAGCCAGTAGGGGGAATCGAACCTACAGAGTATTGCAAATGACATAGCATCTACCATTCTATCATTAAGGGGTTGAAATACCCGAACGCATAATATGTCAAAAGATTAATATTATTAAAATAACATTAATTAAAAATTATTTAAAAAATAATTGTACAGTTTATTAACACGTTTTTCGTGATGCAGGTTGTCATTTTAAAATTATTTTAGAAAGGTAAAAAAAAGATTGTTGCACCAAAATATTTTGCTAAGGAAACTACAAAGACAAATCGTCACCCTCTTATAAAAGAAAGGAAGAAGAACTTTGGCATCGGACAAGACATTCAGCCTAAACGGGACCTTTCTCACTTCATTAGATGGCCCAAATACATTGCTCATCAAAGGAAACTGTCTGTCATTAAAAAACGATTGAAAGTGCCTCCAGCAATCCATCAATTCACCCAAACTTTAAATTCTGAGCAAAGTATCAATCTTCTTTGATTTTAGCCCGTGATCTTGTGGGTCTACTGAAGAAATACAAGAATTTAAAACAGGGTGTTAGATGCGTTACTCGACTTGTGGAAACGAAGAGAGCCAGACTGGTGGTTATATCCCATGATGTGGATCCAATAGAATTGGTGCTGCACATGCCTAGTTTGTGTCGACGAATGGGGGTCCATACTGCATAGTTAAGGGAAAATCTCTGTTGGGGTCGATTGTTGGGCGAAAAACGTGTACCGTAGTGGCGATCGACTCAATTCTACCAGAGACAGCTCCGACCGTGTCAAAACTCTGTGAAATATATATGCAGCAGTATAACAACAGGGGAGATGAGATTATGTCTAAATGGGGCGGAGGAGTCCTTTCTGATAAGGTTGAACGAAGGAAGCACAAGCAGGCATTAAGAGTTAATTCCTAATTTACGGTTATTTCTGTCCTTTAATACATTTTCTGTTTTTATTAAGTTCTGGGAGTAGCTTTAGTTAATCTATCAATGTTTCAATTTTTTTATGTGTGATTTTTTTGACCAAGTGGCTAGTTGGTCAGAAAATTGATGTTGCGACGTAATTTCACTTAGGTCTATGGTGGATGAAAGCCATGTCTTTCGTTTTCTCGTGGTCACGCGCAAGGAAACATACTCAGGAAATTGCAAAAACAAAGTTCTGAACAAAGATAGTGTTGGATGCACATAGGATCCTGATTAGAATCTTGTCCAGTTGAAATTGAAGGAACTTAGAAGATTACCCGTCAGGAGTTAAATAAGATGATGGTTAATATGATTCTACGTATGCTGCTAATATTATTAATGTTTTAAGTGGGAATTAAAAATTCTCTAAAAACCCAAGCCGTGACTATAATCGACGATATGCAATTTTTTGCTTAGGTATGAATCACAACAACAACTTTATTTAAGCAGAAACTATGAGATATATTGGAGAGTCAATTAATTAGTCCTGCCTCAATGACCTGAACACTTCAGTCCCTCTTCTCCAGCCTTTTTCTCAGTTTTGATTATCGTCTAAACTGGTGGTCGGGGATCCAAACAAATCAATGAACACCGAAGTCCAACGGGGGCTGCCAGGGGTCCAACAAGCCGTTATAAACGGTATGAATCACTAGTTAACCCTTTATTATATTGTTATTGTAATATTTAAAATCATTTCCCTTTGAATTCCATGACAATACAAGCAAATTACATTAATATCCAAAAATATATATTTTCTTCACTTATTTATTTATAGAGGATTTTTATTGAATGTTCTAATACTTAACGTAAGTTGAGCCTTTGGTATAACCGTGCTTAAGGTTTTTTCATTTTTGCAAAACATAAGTGAAGTTTAAGACGGTTAATAGAATCCACTCACCTGGAGACGGAGGTCGGGAAAATCCGAAAGTATTAATCACTTAACGATTACTACCATTTCACTCCTATTGTGAGAGAAGGACGTATTTCTCTCCAGTATCGGACGAAGGCTTGCTTCGAAGAGGTGCAAGCCAGTGAAGGAATCTGGTTGAGGCAGAGACTCGAAATGGCGGTGATCAGAGGAAACGCCTTCGCAATCCTGGCCTCTTAACTAAAAGACTTTACTTATTTTCTTTTTTTCTAATAAATTTAAAAAAAAGTTAATAGAATTAATTCAATTTAAATAATTGAATTGATTGGTTTTATTAACTACTAAAAAAACTTTTTAAATTCCCGCAATAACAAAAACAAATTTCCAAATTAGTCATAGTAATACAACTTTGTTCTCACCACATCTGCATCTCTGCATTCTCTGTCTTTGTTGTAGTAATAAAAATATCCCTTCTTAGTTTTCAACTTTTTAACGAACCCATTATCCCAAGTATCAACTTGATCAATGCTGTTAAAGTATTTGTATTCATTCTCATCTTTGTATCCGGCCAATTGAAATCTATATGCGTTCTCAACTGCATCAGACCATCTTCTAGGTCTTGTCATTGACGTCGGTTGGCTCATTTGTTGATATGACAATATTTTTATGTCGGTATTTATTTTAATAAAAATAAATTTAATTTATAAAAAGTTATTAACCGTAAATAAAAATCCGAAGACTGGTTTGGAACGATCTGCTGGATGGCCATCGTTAATTGGTGGATGACTCGGAGACTACCCTCGGCAGAGAAACAAGAAAGACCTTAGAACAACTACGTTCTGGTCACTTCCTCCTTAGAGATGAGTCGGACTCTTGGCTTCCACCACCGAACCAATTATCATTGATTCTACAAGAAACTTTCTCCTACCCGGGACCTCCGGTGAACATCGAAGACCTGTGGAAGCGTCCAGCACTAGCTTCTGGACGCCTGAGGACGGGCGGCTTACTACAAGGTAGCGAGGTCGGAGGTAATAGCTAACTAATAAATAACCTTTCTCCTCTTATGAGTGTTATCGACATGCCACTTCTCCTCATCATGCCTTCCCACGTTAAAACAATTGGGATGAGTTTGACAAGAGAACCGTACATAGCTGTAGCCCTCAAGTCAATAGGTCCAATTTATACGACTTCTCTACTTTAGTACGTATTAGCAATTATATTGAATGTCTTCCAGATTGATCGTAGAGTTGACAGAATGTCTTAAGCCTCTTTGACTTCTTTGTTATTTTTTTACTACCGGTCTCTTCAAGAGGGGGAAACCAATGGATAACAGGAAAGTAAATGTCAAAAGCGGGCTCTCCCGGAAATATGTCAAATATATATGATGTGGAAGGTAGACAAGACAAGGCAGACAAGATAAGAAATGACCCATCATTTGGTCGTCTAAAAAGAAAAAACGGCATAACTATGAAGCAAATCGTCCGATTGTTCGAGTCATCTACTCCTGGAGACATTTGACTACGTTTGTAACGAACATACCCAATCTCTATTATTACGCAACCACCAAATAGTTTGTTTGAGGTTATTAATGGAAGATCGCCTCTTTAACTTTTTTGATGCCATGAGCTCTGCAAAAGTCAACTTTAAATTAAAATTAATTCCAAAGACCACTGTTAAACCGAAAAAAACTAAGTGATCCCGACGAATTGAATCATGGCTCTCATCTTTACTCTGTGTTGATCCCTTGATCCTATACAAGTTCGCTGCGGGCGAGCACTCCTTCTTGGCATTGGTATCCTTTTTTGTTTTTTTCAATTAGTGTCTCCAAGGGCATCGGTGATTTGATATTTTCCCCTGTATACCATCTCTCGGTTAGTTTGAAGCCTTTTTTCTGGGTTGCGGAGATTTTCTGGATGTTCGTATAAGAGACCAGTAGTCCCCATGAAGCACACGTATATGAAATGCATGGTTTGATGTACTGTGAGTAGAGTGTTTTAAGTATAGGGTGATGTCCAATTTTCCATAGACCTGTTAGGCATTTCAGAAAATTGATTTTCTTCTCACATTTGTTCAGCACGTTAGTGACATGTCTCAAAAAGTTCATATGCGAAAGTTAGACCCAATATTTTTTGCCTCCCTCCGCAGTAACTTCTATTGTCCTGTTCGACAATTTTTTGTCCGAAGTATAGAGAGTTGTAACAGATTTTTCGGTGTTGATTGACATCGTGTTTTTGTATTCTTCCCGGCGCTGTTTGGAACTTTAATATTATTTATGCGTTTAGTTTTTAAATTACCGTTTTTTAACAAAATTTTTATTTTTAAAAATATAGTTAAATCTTTGAAATTAGCGTTAATTAACCTGATTGATAAAACTGGAGACAAATTAATTTTAGTCGATTCTCCTATCCACCCTATACTTCGTTGTTAAGTCCAGGTTATTCGTTGTGATGACATTGGGATCATTACTGTGGGATCATTACTGAGCCCTATAAGAGGTACTTAAGAGAGTTGGAAGTGGATAGAAAAATCCATGCTTACATACAAACAATAGTGCTTGAGAGAACCCTCTACGAGTCCTCTTGGAATTTACTGTACAAGAAACTAATAATAAGATTTGGCCAAAATTTTTGTTGGGAACTAAATCGAAAAAAATAAGCTGTTAACCAGAATATTTTTTACAAAATGGTTCATCTTATATATTCGAATTATTGGAATTTTTATCAAGAAAAAATGTTTTCACTTATGGAACTGTACTCCAATAGAAGAATATGCACAGTACGACCGTTAATAATCATTAGCAGCATATGTAGATCATAAACTTATCATTCTAGTACATACAGTTTCAAAAAGATGATCCTCGTCAAAGTTCTTACACTCTTGGTTTGAAGGGAATCGAAACCAGATAGATGCACGTGTATCCGTACATCTTTCCTAGGCTTCAAATCTCTCCAAGTCCGTCAATTTGTAAAGAAGGAAGACGTAACAATTTATCTGTCAAAACATTCCATGTAATAATGGTACTTCGCAACCCAGCGTAACCACTTATACCGGCCTACCTGAAAAAAAACTCCAAAATATCTATTTATGCTATCAAAGGCAAATTATTTAATTTTAAGAAATTAAATATTTTTTCAACTAACTTATCAATTTTTATATCATACAAGACACATTGTTTGAGCTAAATAATGCGTTAAAATGCTAAGAATTAGTCGATATTTCAATTCAAAATAAGTTGTTAATTATTATTAAACTTGAAAACGCCTTAAAGAAAAGAGTTACTTCCAACTAACTAAGAGATAATAGTATCACTCTGTACGATCATTCTAAAGTATTCTTCAGTTCTACAGAGTTCTAATAGTAACGACGTTCCTCTATCATGAGAGATTGCAGTTTTAGGTTTTTAGCACACTTCGAGGTTCTCAATAAAATACTTGATAGAACCTATTTAAATAAAAAATTGAACGTATCAAGTCCCCATAGTCTAGAAGCAGAGAGAACTTCCAATATACACAAAAGTTCCTCCAGAATCTGCAGAAAGGGAATAAAACATCCAGTTTTTCCAGTCGCTAGAATACCTCTGGGAGACAAAATTATCCTTTTCGTGCTACCCTCGGGACTGTGCTGCACTTGGACAAGTGGATCGCATGACGCCACTCAGCAAAATGAGGCAAGAGAAAGAAGCAAGTAAAGGAAGAGAAATCTTTAACCAAATAGCCAGTGGGGAAAATAATTTATTTATTAACCACTGATACACTGAGAAAGAAGTTAATAGTTAAAAACTAATTAAATGTAACCAGTTCGTACGGTCGCAGAAGCAGATTCTTTCCTAATGAGTCGATTCAGAACTAACGGAAAGGAAGAAAAACTCCAGTCTTTGAAGTTGCAGGAACTTTTATAATGGGATGGAAGGAAAAAATCATACTTTTTCGTGGCACCCTGGTTTTACGTGTCTCCTAGGACAGATAAATCACATCTTAGCAAATCAAAGGAAGAAGAACAGAAGAAAGTAAGAGAAATCGTCAATAAAGTGGTAAACGTGGTAACAAACTAAAATTTATTATTATTACCTCCAGGTTCACTGGGTCAAAAAGAAATAAATAAAAAGTTCTCAACTAACTAAATGATCCCAGACCGACATGTGAGAGGAAGAGTCCAGTGGGGTCGAGAATCCTGAACAGCTTATCTCATTGGACATGGCATCGGCTCAAAATTTCTGTATGGATATTTCTATAGTGTATGGAATAGAGGGCAGCTCGGTAAACTAGCCTCCTTTAAGAGTTTCCTTTGTAATTCGATTAAGATTGAGGGAAACAATGAGTTTGGTTGCCTCACAGTAATTTAAATTAATTGATGAATATTTAATACGGATTAATCTCAATTAATATTAAATTTAATAACGGGTTATTTAAATATTAATACAATGACAATGACTAGTGATCGTGAGAGTGCAATATATGAATATAGAAAGGCATTGCTTAAGCACCATAATTTGGACAAAAATGTTAAAATGTATATTTTTCTGATATGTTAGTAAGGAAAGAGTACAACTTGCTGAAAGAAGAGTTTGACAAATATGAGAATGGCGTTAAAGCTTTACAGAGTGTTGGACAGATTGTAGGAGAGGTTTTGCGAAGAATCGGAGAAACTTGTAAGTAACTAACGTTATATCAGTCGTTGTTAAGGCAGCAAACGGTCCTCGATACGTGGTTGGATGTCGAGCACAAATTGACAAATCAAAAGTGGTTGACGGAACTCGAGTCGCTCTGGATGTGTCTACACTTGTAATTATGCGCATTCTTAGAAGAGAAGTAGACCCAGTAGTCTACAATATGTGCGTGGAAAAGACTGGGAATCTGTCATACAACGATATTGGTGGACTTTCAGAGCAGATCAGAGAGTTGAGGGAAGTGATTGAACTGCCTATAATAAACCCTGGAATTTTCTTGAGAGTGGGAATGAAACCGCCAAAAGGTGTACTGCTGTATGGTCCACCAGGGACCGGAAAGACTCTCCTAGCACGTGCAGTAGCTAAACAGATTAACTGTACATTCCTGAAGGTGGTGGCGAGTGCTATAGTCGACAAATATATCGGAGAGAGTTCTCGACTGATTCGAGACATGTTCAGCTATGCAAGAGCTAACAGTCCGTGTGTGATATTCATCGATGAGATTGACGCCATTGGGGGAAGGCGATTTTCTGAGGGGACTTCTGCAGACAGAGAAATACAAAGAACGCTAATGGAGGTAATGCATAGTAATAATGGAAGCTTCTTAATCAAATTGACGGATTTTCTCCTCTCTCACAAGTGATGGTCATTATGGCCACAAATAGACCTGACACCCTGGATCCTGCACTCCTCAGACCAGGTAGACTCGACAAGAAAATAAGTTTATATGCCTCTTTTACCTCAGAAATCAGCCTTCCTAACCACCAGGCTAGACTTCACATTTTGCAAATTCATACAAGGAAGATGCCAGTTCAAGGAGAAATTGATTGGGACAGAGTTGCTAAACTGTCTGAGGACTTTAATGGAGCAGATCTTCGTAATGTCTGCACTGAGGCTGGTTGACTGATAGAAATATTTTAGGCATGTTTGCCATAAAGGAGGAAAGATCCTATGTGATAATGGATGACTTTGTGAAGGCCACCAGGAAAATTGCTACTAATAAAAAGTTGGAAACTAAACTTGACTATAAACCACTCTAATCTTTTTGTTCTACATTTTGGTGCTATTTTTTATTTTCTTGTTTTTTGACTTTTTTCTGATATGCAAGATTTTTATGAAGATAATTCCCCTCGGTCTTTTTTTCTCTCATGGAAAATGCCTGATCTGAGATGTAGCATGGACAGTCGCCTTTGCAGTTTGAAGTTATCGGATTCGGGTTGATAGCTGTGGAGGGCTATTAGGATTATAAAACTTTAAGAAAAGAAAATGTGACAGCTTCTCTAGCAGATTCCGCATGCCACTCGTTGTCGTAGAAACGACTGAAGTCGTTGGATACAATTTTTGAGATCGCTAGAGTCGAAAATTTCTTAAGTGACTAGATTTTCGAGGGATGGAATGGCTGTTCCAAAGGCTTTCTCTGGAAGTAGTCAGGGGAAAAAGTTAAGTTTTAATTGGTCGGAAGGTTAAGGTGTTGACTTACATCTAATACACGAGATGTCTACTCAGATATATTATAGATGAAATTTTTTGTATTTACTTTTTTGAGTATGAACGATGTGACGGATTCAAGAGACATCGTAGCAAGTAGTTTTAAACAAATAAGTTGATAATGCACGTAGAATCGGGATTCGAATTTTGTTAACCTAAATTTATTTTTTTAAGAAACTACAATTTTTTAATTTTATTTTCTTAAATTTTTTTTAGAATCAGTACCTTATTGAATAATATCATTACTGAACAGTCAATTATTTGTTAATTGCTCGGAAATGTAACCTGTTTGGAAGCAAAAAAATATTATTTACCTCCAGTCACAAGTAAAGGAAATCCATCTGAAAGTGTTGTGCGCTCCAAAAAGTCTTTAGACTCATTATGTCTAATTTGCACTTGAAATTAAAGACAAAATAATTTAGAGTTGACTAAACGATTTGAGTAGGATTTCAATGATTTGAACGTAGTTGAATAATTAATATTGAATTAAATTCCACTCTGTGTCGTCATTTTAAGAAATATTTTCATTAAGTAACTACAGTCTTGCGAATTTCAGCTTTAATATTTTTTTAAATTAAAAGTATTTGATATTCTTTTAATTAAAAATTTTAAGTATTAATTTTGTATTTAAAAATAATAATCGTGTATTGGTGCTGGTGATGAACATATATCGAATGATCGGGGATATGTCCCATTTATTTGCGATTCTGACTTTGCTCAGGAAAATGTACACAACAAAGTCGTGCTGTGGTAACGGGTTGTGCTTTATTTACAGGTGTATCAAGGAAATCTCAGATTTTGTTTTTTTTGGTGTTCATAACCAGGTACCTCAATCTTTTTACAGTGTTTGTGTCAATATACAACACAGTAATGAAGATAACTTACATAATATCAACTGGGATTACCCTCTTCTTCATGTTCAACAAGTTCAGTACAACCTTCGATCAGAAAAACGACACATTTCCCCTTACCTGGCTAATTGCCACCAGTGCCTTGCTGTCTATTATTTTCAACCACGAATTTTCTCTTTTTGGAGTGTTTTGGGCTTTCTCAATTTATCTCGAGTCTGTGGCAATGATGCCTCAGTTGTTTATGATAACAAAGTCTGGGGAGGCTGAGACCATAACCAGCCACTACATCTTCTTTATGGGAATCTACAGGCTGTTCTACATTTTCAATTGGATCTACAGATATAATGCTGAAGCATTTTTTGACAGGATTAGCCTGCTTGCTGGTATTCTGCAAACTGTCCTTTATCTCGACTTCTTCTGGCTGTATATCTCCAAAGGTTTTTATTTGCCTATATTTTTAGTCGTCAGAAATAGATCGTTATTTATTCCAATATAACTTACTGGGCTTACTTTTAGATGATTTCAAAAATATTATAAATTTGAGTTTTTTATTTTTTAAGGAATAAGGCTTTATTAACCTTCCGAAAACTAGTAAGCAGCTCTCGAGCATTCGTTTGTACGATTTGTACGGAGATGCAATAAATCAGCCATATCAGCGATCCGATAGTACCCCAAAAGAAAAGCGATTCTCCGAGGTTGAAAAAACGAGTTTTTTTGTCAAACGAGGAAGCCTCTGATCTGAGACGTGCAAGACACCTATGCTGAAACAACATCCATAAGTGTGCGTCCACCTTTGCTGCAAACGAATCCATGTGCCAATGTCTAGCTTCTACTACGGTTTTTCTTGGAATCCTGGATTAATTCTTATAAAGGGAAGGAAAATAACACACGACTCATCTACGTGGTGACATTGGTTACAAACTGTTGCAAAAAAGTCTTTCAAAAGAATCGAGATATGGCTAATTTATGAAAATTACTCTTAATTTAAAAAAATCAACTTTACAATAGTAACTTCGCAAATTGTCTTAGAAACCTGAAAACCGAAAAAGTTGAAATCCACGTATGACCTAGACTTATTGAGATCGCTAGTTAATCATTGAGGACCAAAGAGAGTGTTTGGCTATAAGTATTATGGCTTTCGTGAAAGTGCTTATAGTAATAATATTTACACTTCCCCCGCAGATTCAATCTTCTACATTCAATGGGATATCCTGAAGATAATCATATACTTATGTTCTGGTATAATTCCCCTCAGAGTTTTCTAAATTTTGATAAAACTAGCTGGATCCACCACTTCGCTACGGAGAAATCGAAATACGCTGACCACTAGAACTCGCCTTCCCGCCTTTCTATCTTCGATATATGCTTTCAGTGATCCTACTACATTAACGGATCGTACGCTAAACCAGGGGAAGTCTGGACGCGACTAAATGTAGGATTCCTGAAGAACCCTAATAAAAAAGGACTGAGAAGCTTTTATGCTGAAAGATCATAGATGAGATAAAACTTGAACTTATTAGTTGTTGGCTTGTCTGGCTTCCATATCGAGGAAAAAAAGTGATGTATGGTTCAGAGCCTTTCCATGCACCTCACTTGAGACAATATTGGAAGACTGCCACGATAATTGGGGTTTGCGTCCGCCTCAGAGTAGATGTTTGCGTGACCCACGTGGAAGAATAATCGACGCTAAAGGTCTTCACACTTTCTCCTGCCAGAGGAGTGTTGGAAGGAATTCAAGACACAGTTAAATCAACGGAGTTATTGTATGGGGACTCATTGCTGCCGAATTAAATCAAAATCTTCGTATATCTTATGTTTTTTAGATTTTCATTGAAAGAACGGTTTAGATTTGTAGAAGGCGATAAAGAAATTTATGTTGGAGAGCCACTTCAGATCTTGACCATAATTATATCAATCGACAGAGAATGTAACAGTAATAAATATTAAATATAATGAGCATTGGCTATTATAAAATTCACAGTTCACTCAAATTCAAGATACTTTTAGTTGCGTGGATGGAAAATGAGTTCGAGATCTCTTTGCTTCCCATGACCCACCAAGATTTGATATGAAAGTTGAGGATCTGACCTATCATGGCGGCGTGTTAGAAGTGGTCGTCAGCTTCCTATATGTTAGCGAAACTGGGTTAACGATTTAAGAAATTTTAACTATAAATTTTTTTATTAGTCCACAGAAAATTGTAGAATTAGAAAATCAAAAATTATAAGTCAATGTTGTAGACGAAATTCCTAATCATTTCCTAGGCGGCCTCAGGTTGATTTCCTGAGACCAAATGCTCTGCATTTTTAACGACAATTTGCTTGAAGTTTCCAGACGCGAACGTATCCATTAACTCTTTTAGGGGACGTTTGAGAATACCACATTTGCTGAAGAGCTACGTTAAATACATTTTTCCTTTTTATTTTAAATTTTTTGAAAATTCTAATGTCAATGACGGTTCTACAAGAGAATCAAACAGACCGTTGTAAAACAGAGTCTTTGATATCACACAACTACCAACTTTATACCCAGCATCGAGATACAGGAGCCATTGACTTCATTACACACATAATTCACTTCATTTGATGTTTTATCGAATTTTATGTTTCCAGCATATAATTTCTTAGAATTTTGTCAAAGAAACTCAGAATAATAAAATGGTGGTTGCTAATATTGACAAATCAATTCAGACCCCATCACATGGAATGTTGCAAGGGTCTGAAAGTCGAGTCATATTGGCAAATAAAGTTGAATACTAATTCTGTTGGATCTTTGAGGAATCCCCGAACGAGAGCCAGAACCCGGAAAACCGGGATCACTTAGTTAGTAATTAACTTTTTTCTAATCCTGTGATCTTGGGGTAAATAAAAAAAAAGTCGAGTACGGATAACTGTCTCCTCAACATACTATTTTCTAGTAATTGAAATTACCAAAGTGTTGTTTACATAATCGCCCTAAGAACTCGCGAATTAATTTTTTGTATTTATCAATTTTTTTCAATTTGGTTATCAAATATATGTCCACTGTAGAATAAATTGGTTCCATAATCTACCATCTACCATAAATAGGATATCCCACATTATAGGGATCAATCCACGCGTAGTCAATAGCCATTCCTTGTTGATTCATTGGATCTGAACTATTCTGATTCCACTGATCAATTGCATTGACCATATTTTCCCGCATAGACTCTCCAGTAATGTAAAAAGGATTTGACTTTAATTCAGGAAATAGTGATAAATTGGCTGTTACAAAGGATTTCAGTTGTCAGGGGAAACAGCCATTAAATCCTCTCAGCTGGCTTATTTGATTGTCTTGTTACGTAATAAATTGTTTTAGTTGATAAAATTGTTGCATATATGATTATTTTACTTATGATAGGAAACGACCAATCATATTTTCATCTGATAGAGAACATTCTTTAGCAAAAAAACTAAATTTTGCTCCGACCTTCAGTAAATGTTATTATATTTGGATTATCAATGAAAATAACATTGTATTCTCTTGTCCACGTGAATTCTCTCTTTGAAACTAAGAGATTATATTTGCACTAGATAACCTCCATTAACGTAATGTGGACCAAATTCATAAAAAGTCCAAATATTGAGGAAGCTCCAGGCCCACCTTGAAGCTACACTAAAACCGCTGCTGAGGCATTTCTATTCTTTAGTAATTATTATCGAAATAGTTACTTCTGCTTTACCAAAAAAACATATTTCTAACACAGTCATCACTTACTTTGAAGTATCCAGAATAGCTCTCAACATTTCCGACAAACAACGCTCAAATGTTTTGCGAGATCAACATTTATTCTGTTCAAATAAACGTGAGTATTAAAAGATTTTTATATTGGGTACACTATTTTTAGTAGAATTTCTTAGAAGGATAGAAAAAGAAAAAAATGTTCCCATTAGAGTTTTTAAAATTTTATTAAAAACTCTACGTTATTCACATGGCTGTTGATATTTTTAAATGGAAGAAGAGGACAAGTGATGTCGGACAACAGAAAATCTAAATCCCGTTTATTGGTGAATGGTGTCCCTCAAGGTTAACCTCTCTCCCCTGCTCTTCAACTTGTACATCAATGACCTTCCCACCAATGATTATCCCGATACATTGATACTCTCATACGCAGATGACATTGTTATTGCGACGAGAGACTCTAACTATGAGAAGGCAGGGATGAAACTTCAAAGTTATATTGTATGTTGGAACATTGGCTCATATCAAATCGACTGGATGTTTTTACAGGAAAGTCATTTATAACAAATTTCTCTACATATAGAAGATCATTATACTCTCCCGAAATCAAATTATTTGGATATGAATAGATCTCCAACAATACTAGGATTAAAGTTGGCTACTCTCCTGACATTCGGCGAACAATTCAATGACGTTATTACCAAGGTCAGGAGGAGGACCAACATATTGAAAATTTTGTCCCGATCACCAATCGGGCACAACACCTTCTTACTACAGAAATTTACAGACAATACATACTGCCAGTAATCGAATACACATGCCCTTCCTGGAACTCGATGATTTCTGAATCGTCGTCTCAAAAATTAAAAGCCGCACAACTTGCTGCCTTGAAAATAATAATAAGAAAACCGTGAATAACGTATTGAATGTTAAAGGACATCTAAGGTGGAAAGTGAAGTCATTTCTACAGCGGGCAATGAAAACCGGCTGTCAGCTTTCACTCTCTATATCTGACTATCTAGAAAATGCGGGGAATCTATGGAGAATGAGACCGTCCCCGTTTTTACCAATTCTGTTAAATCTTTGAAGACCCCGAACGAGAGCTAAAACCCTGAAAATTGGGATCACTTAATTATTAGTTAACTTTTAACTTTTTCTAATCCGGTGATCTTGGGGTAAAAAAAATTTTTTATTATAAAAATTTTTATTTTGGGCTACCAGTTAAAATTAAATTTTTTATACTTTTTTAAATAATTTTTAGAAATTAAAATTAATTTATTAAGGCCCTTTGGCGTTCGAGGTGAGGGTAGAAAACCAGGAGGAATGATTCAAATGCATAATTGATAGCTGTAAAAAAATAATAGCCGCGTGGCGCTATGTGGTGCTTCGTGGCTTTAAAATTAAAAATTTCGTCTTTCCTCTGAAAAGAAGCCGGTTTATTTTATTTATTTTAAAAGAAGCCGGTTTAGAATGATAAGGTTGACTTATCAGCCCGGATGTGATACTAAATAATAATTCAAATGCGTATTCGACATGAGTTCAAGAGAGGGACGTCCATGATTTCCCGAGACCAAATGCATCGAACAGGATAGGGTAGGAGAGAGTAGTATCAACGATCAGACGGACGCGGCACGAATAGATTTATAGTTAATGTTGTTGCTTATAATAATAACAGTTTGTCCTGAAATGATGGAATAATTTCCATAAAAAGGCATCTTCTCGAATTTCGAGTAAGATGCAGATATGATCTGATTTCAGCCAAAGGGGACGTTCCGGAGAGATGGCGTTTTTAAAGAACTCTCGAGGAATTTCGTCGAGTGATGCATAACAGCAAGGTAGGTGTTTGTTTCGAACGTCGCAATAAGACTCTGAGAAATTGGTTCTCCATCACCTCCAATTTACTATGTGCTGATGGTAATAGTAGGGGATTCATGATGTACAAGCAAATTCTAAGCACGTTAAAACGAATTATTTGTATATAAGTTCCAACGAAGGGATACAAGAAACTTGAGAATGCGAAAAAAAACCTTCAATTTTCTCATCTTCTGTCTGACCCTCGAAGCTACCAGGCCCACTAGATGTGTGAATGAAACAATTGGATCAAAAATAACTATGAGGATGGATAAAGACTTCTTGGTAGGGATTGAGGATTTCCCCAAATTGAATTCCTGCATTATTTTCGTCTCTCTCCGTAACGAGCTATATATTTTTTAATGTAATTTCTCTGAGGTGCCTTTTTAGAAAATCAAAGACTAAGCCCGTTCAATGACTCTTGCACAGTTCGTGTCGCCTTCTCAGGCCTTCAATGTTTCGATGCGACTATGAGGTCGTCAGGGTAAGAAAAATAATAACGTTTTGGTAATCTGGAGTGGGAATATCGCTAAGAAATTGACTAGGATAACGAGATTTTTGTGGATCTTCATTTGATAGGTGTGGCTCGATTTTGACGCTTGGTCAGTTGAGATCAGTTTTTCTAGCACAAATAAAAGCGAGCAGATAAGGGAGATCGATCGACAGTAGAAACAAGTGGGTGATTTGTTTTACTTAAAAATGTGGCAATCAAAGATTTTTTCAAAAATGAAAAATTACTTTTTGTGACCTATAAATTGAGATTTTGGTCATTTCCGACATGCAGATGGTTCGAAATGTTTAGTTTGCAAATAAGAGGTGTTATCTGATCCTCGGACAGTTCTTCCATATTATCGAAATTCAGTTTTCCGTTGGGACGAGGCGATAACATTATCAACATTTCTTCCGAAAGTTGAGTTACTCTCAGAATTTTTACTTTATAAAAAGTATTTGTTTTCCGTTAACGATTAAACTTTAACTTTTTTAAATTTCCTTGCGAATAAAGTTGTAAAGTAAAGTTAACGATTAAAGATGGGGAGAGGTGAACATCTTTACAGGAAGTTTGATCCGTCACGAAATCTTATAAATATTTAGTTCATTAGGGAGTTTTAGTTCATTAGTTAGTTTAAAGAGACTCCCGCGTTATCCGTAAGGATATGAATACTTAGGGTTCCGCTCTTTTGCTATCCGACCTACTAGTTTTCTCAATGCAACTTTTTCCTGGCATGCTTTCTCAACTTCATCGAGGTCGTACCGCTGTTCTCATTTTTCTACACCAATGAACATAAATAAACCAAAGTTGAAACCACGTTTTTTATGTGAGATTCAAAATGTGGCTAAATTCAAGTTACTTTCAATTATTTTGACGAGGAGATTTAGTAATCATCAATGTCAATTTGTCAGCATTCTAAGATAACGGACATTTAGCAATTACTATGCCTTAGGGTAATTGTATAATTGAAGATTAGATCCATCATTATTGCTCTGTTATCAAAACCACGTGACTCGAATAATGTTAATAATTCAAAGTAAACAATTATATCTTATAAAGACAAGATATGGTTCCGGACTCGAATCCCGCTGCTATCCATTTCGATCGATGACTCTGAGATTGACAAATGGCACCGTCATGATTGATTCTTCACTGCGGAACCGAATTGCTTCAGGGAATCACACGCAAGCAAAAAAGAAAAGAACAAAAAGTTAAGAACCCCTTTGATACCTGGAATTAATTAGCATAACTGTTCTTTACTTGTAAAATAGTGTGAGTTAGCCTAAGTTGAGATGAGTCCTGGAAACAACATTCTCCTCAGCGGAGGGACTGTATTATTATTAGACGAGACAACTTTCAAGTCTCAATCAGTCTCTCTGACTGATGTTGTGAACTTACTTTAAAATCAAAACCAAACAGTATAAAGAAGAACAATTATGGTAGTTCATCTGAACCTCCACCATTGGAATAATTTTCCTACTCGGTCATCGTGTTTTTCATTTATTGAAGGAAACCCTTTGTGTAATAAATTAATCTTTGAAAATACTGCACCTGTCCTATTGATTAATACTAATGCATTTTCATTAGACTGACAAATAAACTGTAAAATCAATAAGTTATAATATTTTCAGTTTAATTAGCTTTTTTGTTTTATTTACTTTAAAATACAAGTCTGAAGCATCCTTCACTGGTCAACATCAATTAATGAGTGACCTATATTTACTTCAAACTGGTTACTGACAAAATCAAAATTATATAAGTTTGTGAGAAATTACAACAGTTGCCACTTGAGTAATAAGTATATAAGGCAAATAGATGTGAATTCACAGGCGACGGTAATTATTGAGTTTTACCAACGGCATTATAAATAACGAAAATAAAACTCAAAGTCGACGTTTAATTAAAAAAATAATGGACGACGGAGTTTTTATGACTGAAAATTACAACATAACAATTCCATCAAAATCTCCTAAAAATGGTACATTTATCGAATATTTTCCTTGTTGGCTCAAACTGTGTTGACATTTTAATTTATGATTTTTGTCTATCAATAATTACTAAAATGCATGATAAACAGTAAAAATGATCTCATTATTATTAAAAAAATTCATTATCCTCATTTAATTGATTGCTTTAGATAAGATTGAGTCAATCTGTCATCACTGTAAAACTCCAATAACACAAAATTCAATGGTAATGATCGAGGACAGTGGAAATAAAATTATGTGGCACGAGGATTGTTTCAACTGTGATTCATGTAGTCTCAATTTGGCATTCCACGATACTTGCCTGTTTAAGGATAAAAGCAAGCTTTACTGTGAGGAAGACTATATAAAGTTTGTTCATTTTTAATCACAAGATCACTCGACTTTTCTTGCAAAAACTGTGGAAGTATAATAAACAAATGTGACTATGCCATCAAATATGATGACTATTTTTACCACGAGGACTGTTTTGTGTGCAAAATATGTCTTTACAAGCCGAATGTCGGGGAAAGGTTCTACTTTCGTGGTGGGGATTTATTATGTCCGGAACATTCAAAGATGACTGACTGCTCTAAAAATTATATGAAACAATTAGAAAGTATTTTATTAACTATTCCTATCATTATTTGAATTATGTAAACTTTGTAGCAATCAGTTGTGGAGTCGATCACATTTTCAAGCAGGATGACTTTAATCTGACCAAAAACAAGGAAAACGACAGAAGGACGAGAAATAGAAAACACAAGTCATCACGTGTTAGAACTGTTCTAACAGAGGCTCAATTAGAAGCCCTAAATAACTACTATGACGCAAATCCCCGACCAGATGCCGTGATGAAGGAACGATTGGTAGAACTAACAGGACTCAATCCAAGAGTCATTCGTGTGTGGTTTCAAAATAAACGTTGTAAAGAAAAGAAAACTCAAACCTATGACGATGGCAAACAACCTCAGTTCTTTCATGGAAACTGGAATCCTCACTTTGCAGCCTTTGGAAGTCGATTTAGAACAAGTTCCAATAACTCATTCCATAGCTAAGTGATTTTCGTATCTTAAATTGATTTATAATTGATCCATGTTGTAGTATTTTGACATATTTTGTCACTAATGGAATGTAATTAATTATTTGTGAGATAGTGTATATTTTTCTGCTAGGCACTACTAAAATGGTTTTATTTTGGGGGGTCTAATCAACACATGAGCTTGGAAGGACCTCTTCCTTTTAACAGTTGTCTTACATAAAGTTCCACGTCCTTCCAATATAGCGTGTTACCGACATTTTTATGTTCCTCATGACACAGCTCTGTCAAATGAATCTAAGGCAGTAAGAGACTAGTTTTCTCTGCTGAGATGATCAAAGCCTGGAGACACGCCATTGGTGTGTTCTTCAAAAAGCCGTTTTTTTGACAACTTGTAGCAGTTTTTTGTATACTATTTTCTCCATGATTTTTTGTCATAGTGCTGGTCAATCTTATGGAACGGTACCTCTTCAGGACCAGAGCCACCATATCCACTAAATTTAAGTTAGCTTTTCAACGTTGGTTGTTTAGTCTGTTTATCTGCCTCCTGTTAACATCATGTCTTCTAATAGAGGTCGTGGTTTTTCCGGCCATTGGAAAGCCATCATAACTTGCTCCGTGGCTGGTAGACCTGCAGTTAATACATGCCCTTCCGTTGGCCGATGACGAGCAGTTTGGAAGACTCTGTGGTCTTCCAGACTTCTCTTTATTCCGCTACAATCTCTTGGGAAGTGTCGAACAGCAGTTTTCTTGCTCATTTACTGGTAGAGGACTCCTAATAATTATGAGGAGAGATATTATATTCGCAGATATCTTTAATGTGTCTTTTTTCTGTGAAGGGATAATGTCCTGGAACACATTTCAAATCTTTTTAGGAGGCGATAAAAATTATCAATATAATTTCATAATGCGAATTTCCTCAAGTAATCGTTGCACGCGGGTACCCCAACGAACACTGCTGGAGATTTGAAAAGGAAGAAGTAACGCGGCATTAGGGATCGATTCGCTTTCCAGCCGATCTCCGTTGAGACGTCTGGCGTTATTGTCCCGATCACGTCTGAGTTTATCAGGCTAATAAAGCGGCTTGCAGGACTGAGGATGGGTGAGCCTAGAATAACGCGATGACTCTTCCAGAACATTGAACTCGTGATCATGAAAGGTAACTCCCATTATGAGCTCAACACCTGCAGACATAACAGACCTTATCATTACAACTAACTTTATTTTATTTATAATAATCATAGAGACAGAGGTTGACACTGATCTCGGGGACTGGGATTATTTAGTATTTTGATTTTTCTTTGTCTTTCTCAATTTCTCTGGGGTTCTTGTTATATTCAAAGTCATTTTCAATCGAGGCTAGGCGCTTTTTGAAGAACTACGGAAGAAAGCAACAGTCATCAGAGGTTAGAGAAAACAGTTCCAGTCAAAAATAAGCATTACGAGATTGTATTGTCGCATCTTATTGATTTACTCATCACCATATCGGGGAAGAACTTATAATGCCATCAATTCAACAAAAGTCTACAATAGCAATCACCAATGTCCTCGGAATATTGTGAAGTCTATTTCAATCAACAATACAGGGACGAATCCATTATATGACATTCAACGAGGAAAATAATCGAAAAAAACGGAATTACAACTAAATGAGTCAATACTTCTTTAAATTAATCCTTACATATCTTCGTTTCGTCAAAGATAGATTATGGAGGTATTTTTTTAATTTTGTTAAAAGGGACGATGATGAAAAAGTTTGGGAGCCCTTGTCTATATTCTTCCTTTGATGTCGTAGCCGACCTCTTATAGTCCCAATCTATTGAGATTTTTTCCTTCAGACGAAAAGGTTTTTTCAACTCTCCTTTCAGAGGAGTTTAATGGCCGAGGTTTCCTGCGTTTTTGAAAGAACAAACTTTATTACCAAAAAATACAAAAATGGTATTTTTGTTAATGCTTTTTGTAACACAAGTCATGACGTAGTTTGAACTCCCCTCACGTGATATACGTCATTTTATATTTTATTTCACGCTGCTATGTAAGAGTCAAGAATTGCATTTCTCCTTAAGAAGTTTGCCATTCTCTTCTCTGCGACTTCTCCGATCAAGATTAATGGCTATCCTTTTATCATCTTGTGTCTCGTCGAGTTGACTGGGCAGAGCAATCTTGACCCTGCTCTTCTCGACTTTTCCAGAAGCGAGATGATATGTTTATTGTCTCTAGTGAAGTACCACTCATAAAGTCCATCATCTTTATATATCAGAGATCTTTTATTTGGTGACCTAGGAGACGGGAAATTTGTATATCCACTACTGTATAAACTGTAGTTTCCAAGTGCTCATATAATGGACTTTTTTTCGTTGTTTGATTGTAGTCACAGTCCATTCGTAGAATAACTCTGTCTCCTATATTCAGCGATTCTTCATCATTTTTTCCATCTTTTCTTTAGCATTTTTTCTGCAGCTACCATAGTATGCCTTCGTGCAGAATCCCGTGACAAAGATAGATCTTCATCTTCTTCATACTTTAGTGATCTATTTAAGCGTTCATCAGATATTTGTGGCGGATAATCCACTCAATTAAAAATCTTGAAAGGAGCAAGTTTGGTGGTCTCGTGATTGGTAATATTGTAACTGAATACAATATCTCCTAGACTGGATTGATATTTTCACAGAGTTCCATCAGTAGAACAAACGGATGATAACCATTTTTGAGAGATTGATTACATGATACCTCTCTACATGGCCTTGAACCCACGGTGCTCTTGGTCGTTCAAAATATGTTTAACATTTAGCCTGTTACAAACTTCTTTAAGAAAAGAGTTTCTGAACTCCAAACCATTGTCTGTTTGAAGTATAATAGGTGGTCCATGGGTGCAAAAAAATTTCTGGAAAATCAGAAATTTTTTCAGCTGTTATAGTTTTAGCCATATCGACCATAACAAATTTCGAAAAAGAATCAACCATTGCAAAAATCTAAATGTAAACTGAAGAGATATTACCCAAGAATATCCGTTATTCAATCTGGAATATCTTCTCAGATCCATCAAATCAGCAATATACCTATCACGCGGATATTCCACAATGATAGCAGTAATTGGAGGCTTAGTCTCAGTAAGTCTTTTGGTAGACACATTACTTTAGTGCATCTGCAACTTCTACACGAGTTAAATTGTAGATCTTTTTTCTTAGCAAACTAAATAAACGATCTCTCCCCATATGTTGCAAAATTGTGTTCACTCTAATGACTAACAGGCAAAAATACTATTATCAATTGTTGTTTCAGTTTTGCTTATTCCTCACAAAAAATCGCTGAAATAAATTGTTGCCCTAATCCTATTATAATCGAATTACTCTGTAATAGACTATATCGTCCTAGCATGGTGCTAGTCTCCAAATGCGCTGTTTACTCTTTCTTGAAAGCAACGCATCAAGATATCCATTTTCAAGATATTCGATTATCTGACGCAACTCATCCATCTTCAACTTTAACCTTAAAACCATGTGAAGAAATAAAATAATTTATAAAATATTAATAAACTTTTTTTGTTAATTAAGTATAATAACGAGTGACGCCGTCATCAGTGAATACTCACTGCGGAACTGGATTGTCTAGAAAGGACACTCACACAAGAAAAAGAAAAAAAAGAAGTGAAGATCATTCCTTGGTTCTACGATTAGTTAAAATTAACTGTTCTTTACTTAAATAAAATGTGTGTCCTGCCTATGCGGAGCTATAAAATACTATGGCTCTCGTGAAAAGGCTTTATTATTATTATTATTATTATTAAGTATAATAAAATATCATTAAAATGACACTCTATTCATATTGACTGGTTTTTTGCCACTTTATGTTTTTAAAATATTAACGATTTTAATTAAAAATTTCACCATTAAACTCAGAAAAATCTGAATTATCCAGTGAACTAATTTTTATCTTGATTGGTTTGGAGTTCCACGTACGACGGTGACAGTTTAATTAATTATTTAGAAGTAGATAAAATTAGGTGATCGGGCGCTAGCTTAACGGATCCCCCTTTGGTTCTCCTCTCTTTGCTACCATACTTATGATTGTCAAATCTTCAGACTTACATTGAATATGTTCCTGAGGATTTTTAATGAGATTTTTGGATCTGGTTTTGACGCAATCATGACCCGATGTTTTATTCTTTACGACTCGCATGGACATTTAACTTCTGCCAAAGAAATATACATGGTAGTCGTTTCCCCCGATAAAGATTCAATCAAGGCTCATTAGTGATATCACCTTTATCATCCACTTCAAATATCTTTTAAGTTGTGGCAGTTAGAAAAGACAAGAGCAACTGTAAAGCTTGCGATGAAGAAAGAGATGAATAAGGAGTTCACCAGCAAAGAAAAACGGGCTGATAGAGAAGAATGGTTAGGAGTCATAGCCGTATGGTAAAAATTCTGGCAATTAACCATCTCCCTTAACTACCCCCTATGTCAACCCTTTATTAAATAATAAAAATGCCCCATTAGAGATGGTTCTAGGTGTTTTAGTGTGCAAATAAAAATGACATCTGATCCTAAGACAGATCCTCATATTTCTGATGGTGGTTCGTTGATCCGAAAATTATTTTATAAACATTTTTCTTTTTCTCTTCAGCTTGTGCGATGGTTCAATTATTTAACCAGCCATTGTGGCTAATATTCACGAAAACTTATTAAGCGGGATTTAGGCCTGGGAGTCGGATAAAACTTCTTGAGCATTTTAGAGCATTTTATTGATTTTTAAATGTTCTAGTCTGGATAATTATAATTATTACTGTCATAGTAACAAATGGTACTAATTAAGTTCTTATATGTACCACACGTAAAATTATTTTTTTCGCTGTTCTTCAAGAATTGTCGATTGCAGGTCATATTTCTAAGAATATCGACTTTGCTTCCAGTTTTTAGTTGATTTTTCAAAAATTTTTTTATTTATATTTTTAAATGACAAAAATACTTAATACTAAAGGAATTTTAGAACTGGATTGGCTTCAAGTGTCGATAGTTTATAATAGTGAGTTATTTTTAAGTTAGTCAATCGTTAACCAAAAAAGGCTTTCTCCGCTGAACGCATGACATCAGATCGACTGTGGTGGGTTTGAATCCAAAAGATGGACTTTTCAACGAAGATGAATTCTTGTCAACTGGATCTTACCTTCGTGGCGGCGGTCCATCTGGCACGATACATTTGTTGAAGTGGGTCTTCCTACCTTCTCCCGGACCAACATAGCTGGTTAAGATTTCCATTATGGAATTCTTATTTTTCTCTCAATATTTTATTCAAAAACAGAAACAAAAATATTAGTAACAAATTAAAGTGATATTAGGCACATTGCCTCGTACAATGGATATTTCCATGTGCTGTAGAAACCATCTCCTTTTGCAAGGGTCTCTTAAAAATAAAAGCGGACAAGATTGAATATGGCATTTCATTTTACTTTCTTGGCCTCGGCAAAGCGTCCCTCCACGAGAAAGTAAAGGCTGCTACGATTCATAACTTCGGACTTTTTTAACCTCAAGTCTTTTTGAGATTTATTTGAACGCACATTTCTGATTATCCAAGTAAGGATAATTGAGGATGTATTTTGTTGTAACAGGATATTCTATTAGGTACGTCTGTTCACTTCAACTTCTTGGGTGATAGGATTATCCATCAATTCGTATTCAGAAACACCTTCAGTAGCATAAGAAGAGATAATATTCTTAGACTTGTTATCAATACTATTGACAATCTTCTAATCTTTTCTATGAATTAAATCCATTTATCTATGGACTCGTCGAAAATAATTTGAAAAAAACTAAAAAAACCAATTTAAAAAAATAATGGCTACTTGGATTTCAATTTAACGAGTTCCGGGAAAGAGGCCTGATAGTTCGAAATCTCGCTGCTGTATATTCCGACTAGAAGTTCTACGCATCTACGATGCTTTGGGTTGACTAGTGACGCCGTCATCAGTGAACATCTCACTGCTGAACCAGATCGTCTATAAAAGGACTAACGCGCTGCAAAAAGAAAAAAGAAATGAAGGGCATTCCTCGGTTCTTTTTCTACGATTAGTTATCATAACTGTTCTTTACTTAAATAAAGTGTGCGTCCTGGCTGGGAGTGCAATATTAAAGTAAATGTCCAGCGCAGTATTAATATGGCTCTTTGTAAAGTGCAGTATTATTATAGCGATAAAGTGTCATTAAAATAAGAAAGTGAAATTTAAACAAAAAATTTTTATTATTTTTACTTAAAACAACCAATGTCTTTAACTAAGTTTGATCACTCCCATTTTGAGCCTGTTCAAGACAAAGTCCTTCGTCGAGTTTGTTTCTCTTCTAAGCGATTTTACGTCCGATATTAGAGACTTAATCGCAATAGGCATGAAATGATAGTTTTCCTGAAAGGTTTCGTATTTTTACTGTTAGTTTACAGGGGAAATATATTAAGATCAATTCTTTTAAACTACTTACTCTAAAGTGATTTGTAATTTTCATGGGAGTTTGTGCTCGTGGAAAGAACTGTTTATATTTGTAACAAACAGACCCAACCTCTCTCCCTCGCCAAACAACTACTAATTAATTTGCTTGGTAGTAGCTAACGGACGAACATTAAACTACCGTTCTCAGATTTCTAAATAATAAGTGANCATTGAATATGTTCCTGAGGATTTTTAATGAGATTTTCAGATCTGGTTTTGACGCAATCATGACCCGATGTTTTATTCTTTACGACTCGCATGCACATTTAACTTCTGCCAAAGAAATCTACATGGTAGTCGTTTACCCCGATAAAGATTCAATCAAGGCTCATTAGTGATATCACCTTTATCATCCACTTCAAATATCTTTTAAGTTGTGGCAGTTAGAAAAGACAAGTAGAAAAGACAAGAGCAACTATAAAGCTTGCGCTGAAGAAAGAGATGAATAAGGAGTTCACCAGCAAAGAAAAACGGCCTGATAGAGGAGACCGGTTAGGAGTCAAAGCCGTATGATAGGAATTGTGGTAATTAACCATCTCCCTTAACTAACCCCTATGTTAACCCTTTATTAAATAATAAAAATGCCCCATTAGAGATGGTTCTAGGTGTTTTAGTGTGCAAATAAAAATGACATCTGATCCTAAGACAGATCCTCATATTTCTGATGGTGGTTCGTTGATCCGAAAATTATTTTATAAACATTTTTCTTTTTCTCTTCAGCTTGTGCGATGGTTCAATTATTTAACCAGCCATTGTGGCTAATATTCACGAAAACTTATTAAGCGGGATTTAGGCCTGGGAGTCGGATAAAACTTCTTGAGCATTTTAGAGCATTTTATTGATTTTTAAATGTTCTAGTCTGGATAATTATAATTATTACTGTCATAGTAACAAATGGTACTAATTAAGTTCTTATATGTACCACACGTAAAATTATTTTTTTCGCTGTTCTTCAAGAATTGTCGATTGCAGGTCATATTTCTAAGAATATCGACTTTGCTTCCAGTTTTTAGTTGATTTTTCAAAAATTTTTTTATTTATATTTTTAAATGACAAAAATACTTAATACTAAAGGAATTTTAGAACTGGATTGGCTTCAAGTGTCGATAGTTTATAATAGTGAGTTATTTTTAAGTTAGTCAATCGTTAACCAAAAAAGGCTTTCTCCGCTGAACGCATGACATCGGATCGACTGTGGTGGGTTTGAATCCAAAAGATGGACTTTTCAACGAAGATGAATTCTTGTCAACTGGATCTTACTTTCGTGGCGGCGGTCCATCTGGCACGATACATTTGTTGAAGTGGGTCTTCCTACCTTCTCCCGGACCAACTTAGCTGGTTAAGATTTCCATTATAGAATTCTTATTTTTCTCCTCGATATTTTATTCGAAAACAGAAACAAATATATTAGTAACAAATTAAAGTGATATTAGGCACATTGCCTCGTACAATGGATATTTCCATGTGCTGTAGAAACCATCTCCTTTTGCAAGGGTCTCTTAAAAATAAAAGCGGACAAGATTGAATATGGCATTTCATTTTACTTTCTTGGCCTCGGCAAAGCGTCCCTCCACGAGAAAGTAAAGGCTGCTACGATTCATAACTTTGGACTTTTTTAACCCCAAGTCTTTTTGAGATTTATTTGAACGCACATTTCTGATTATCCAAGTAAGGATAATTGAGGATGATTTTGTTGTAACAGGATATTCTATTAGGTACGTCTGTTCACTTCAACTTCTTGGGTGATAGGATTATCCATCAATTCGTATTCAGAAACACCTTCAGTAGCATAAGAAGAGATAATATTCTCAGACTTGATATCAATACTATTGACAATCTTCTAATCTTTTCTATGTATTAAATCCATTTATCTATGGACTCGTCGAAAATAATTTGAAAAAAACTAAAAAAACCAATTTAAAAAAATAATGGCTACTTGGATTTCAATTTAACGAGTTCCGGGAAAGAGGCCTGATAGTTCGAAATCTCGCTGCTGTATATTCCGACTAGAAGTTCTACGCATCTACGATGCTTTGGGTTGACTAGTGACGCCGTAATCAGTGAACATCTCACTGCTGAACCAGATCGTCTATAAAAGGACTAACGCGCTGCAAAAAGAAAAAAGAAATGAAGGGCATTTCTCGGTTCTTTTTCTACGATTAGTTATCATAACTGTTCTTTACTTAAATAAAGTGTGCGTCCTGGCTGGGAGTGCAATATTAAAGTAAATGTCCAGCGGTATTAATATGGCTCTTCGTAAAGTGCAGTATTATTATTACTCTCTCCCTCGCCAAACAACTACTAATTAATTTGCTTGGTAGTAGCTAACGGACGAACACCAAACTACCGTTCTCAGATTTCTAAATAATAAGTGATTTATGACAATATCTTAACGTCACTTCCAAGACAGCCCGAGGGCCACCCAGTGTATGAGACTCCAATAGTTAACGGAGATAAGGTCTTTTTGTCGTTATGCAAGACAACGTCATCTCTTAGACAAAGATCGAACAAGGAGAGACTCATGGAAGCGCCCAGCGCTCGAGTATCAACGTCCTTCTATTAGTTAGTAAGCCCAGGAAATTAACTAACTATTCTAAAGTACAAAGCTATTAGATATTCACATACATCTAGCATAATAGATAGTATTTTTATTTGCAAGCAAAATTAATAAAACTCAATGATATGTGATTATTGCTTAACATTAATTTGCACACAACAACACAGCACTTTTTGCGAGAGCCATGATACTTATAGCTCCACAAAGGTAGGGAGCACAATTTTCCTTGCAGACGATCCGATTCCGCAGTGAACTATTCCTCAACAAAAAATCGCTAAAACAATCAGAAAAAACAAAAATTCATAAAAATGGTTAATTTAATATTAATATTCACTATATTTTTTTTAAATATAATTTAAAATTTCAAAATAAGTTAAAGTGATGAGTCTGCTAGACAAGTAAAGAGACTAATAATCTTAGACAAATTGAGAAACTCAGTAATTGTGAGATAATAAGTGAGGGGGAAGTAAAGGAATTGTGCTCAAAGGCAAAGGAAATATTAATAGAAGAGGGAAACGTTCACTCAATACAAAGTCCTGTAATACTATGTGGAGATATTCACGGACAATTTCACGACTTGAAGGAGTTATTTACTGTTGGTGGACATCCTCCATTCAGAAACTATCTGTTCATGGGGGACTTTGTCGATCGGGGGTATAACAGTGTGGAAACATTTCTCTTTCTTTTGGCTCTCAAGGTAATATAGTGTGAGAATGGTAGGTGCGATACCCCGATAGAGTGACGCTAATTAGAGGTAACCATGAGAGCAGGCAGATCACCCAAGTCTATGGATTCTATGACGAATGCTTGAGGAAGTACGGGACTATCTCGGTGTGGAGATATTGTACTGATCTCTTTGACTTTCTTACTCTGTCAGTTCTGATTGATGATAAAGTGAGCTTTTTGTGTAACTCAGATATTCTGTGTGCATGGAGGACTCTCACCGGGCATTAAGTCAATTGATGAAATACGGATTGTTGATAGAAAACATGAAATCCCCAACAGTGGTCCAATGAGCGACCTGTTGTGGTCGGATCCTGAGGAAACTCTTACTGGATGGGGAGTCAGTCCACGTGGGGCTGGGTTTCTGTTCGGAAGTGAGGTCACCAAGCAGTTTAATAGCACTAATGGCTTGGAGTTGATATGCAGAGCCCATCAGTTGGTCATGGAGGGCTTTAAGTGGCATTTTAATGAATCACTGGTCACTGTGTGGTCCGCACCTAATTATTGCTTTCGATGTGGCAATGTTGCCTCTATCCTCGTTTTGGATGAACAGAGGAATAAAATGTTTAAGGTCTTCAAAGCGGCTGACTATGACAACAAGACGACTGTCTCTGGTCTCCCTCAACCTGAATATTTTATTTAATTTTTGTAATTTTAAAATAAATCCTTTTTATTGATTAATTTTTTTATTAATTAATTTGATGTTATTACATGCCTACTGTTGAGTTTACTCGCAAATTGGCCGACAATCAGTCACTTTTGTTCAAAAAATCTCTGGTTTGTGTGGATTACTAAGGAATAGGACAAAGGGGATTTCGTGGATGCCATCATACATGCAGCTTTGATGTTAAACTCTCTTGGTGATATAACTGATCCAGAACATTATGAAGAAATGGGTGAGTGTAGTTGTTTATAAAAGAATCGAGATGTGCGGAGGAAATGTCATATTTGTCAAAGTGGATTAAAATGAACAAAGTGGAGTTACTCTACGAAATAGTTCAGTACGTTCCTGGGGGATACGCTCGCATGTATTTGATGTGGGCAGCTTCTGGGGATGATCCTGCTTATTTGGAGGACATACAAGATATGGCGACTGCCATTCAACATCCTCTTCATGGATTTTACTTTCGAATGCGGGTTGGTGAACCTTCTCTCGTCAAATTTGGATGGCTTAATATATTGTGGGTCAGAATACAATTCCAGTTTCCTTATAGAGACAAATATAAGCAAATACGCTCGAAATTGCTCCCTCAAATACAAAATGTGTTACAAACTTTGGTTCAATCTCCCGATTCCATAATACCTCTTCTCAAACACGCCGTCATGTCTCAGGATTCCCTCTCACAAACCACAATCGCCCTTTCGATTTCAAGGCTCTCCCCTTTCGTCCATCAACATTCCAGAGAATTTCTTTCTTCCTTGTCCAAATTTATAGCTAACATAATGCCTATACTTAACGCCTTCTTCCACTCAATTGAGGAGTATTTGTTCAACAATCATGACCCCAAAGTATTTAAAGATTGTTTTGACGGCACGTGTGAATTATTTGTTATTCTTTTTTCATATTTAGAATACCACATCTTCGAGCACACAAATTCTCAAAATCTGTACCCTCTTTTCTACAATTTGTCCCAATTACGTCACATTCGATAATGTATGTCATCTATTGAGGCTGTTGAATGATAGAATAAAGGAGTTGTTTTTAATCTGACGTAATAGTCCATCCATGGAAGAATCTCAGCAGATACTACAATTTCTGATTAAAATCGTCGGTTTGTCACCAAATTTGTCCTTCTCATCAGGAATGAGTGTTTCTACGCTTATCTACCATTATTGTGTCGGATAAGCAGACTTTGATGTCTCAGATTGCGAGAAATATCATTCCTGACCAGAATGTAAGCCATATATTGATTTATCTCAGTTCATTCCGTTATTTTCATATCTTTCGTCGAATATGGAAGAATGTTCAGAGGAGTATATCCAATCTTTGGCTTTACTCATTCATTCAGTGTCCCCTGTACAAGATGATTACCTTGAGGTTTATCAGCGATGTCATGTTTCAAGATTATGGACTCTGTTTATGCGATAGTTAAGAACAAGTGTATTTCTCTTGTACCAGTAATCATTCACAAATGGATATTGTACTGCTATTCTGTAATATTTTTACAATATCCAGAATGAGTGCTCTCAAGGATTGATGGATGCTGTATTGGAGGCACTTAATGTCTTGCAACAGTCAGATTATGTCTTTATGTGTGCTAATCTAGCAATGCTGGCTCTACTCTGCTTTGATCAGACTGACGATGACTTCCAAACTGCTGAGAAGCTATTCGAAATAGTTGAAAAGTCAATATACAACGTGGAAGCCAAGTCCCGTCTTCATATATTTCTGAGTGTAGTATCTACCCTCACATATATAAAGAATATTCCAATTGAAGTAGCTTGTAGTGTGATTTCAGACGTTTGCAACCAGAATGACTGCCCTAACAATCGATTTGGACGAATCAGAGCAATCAACCGCTATAATGGCTTGTTGTCGACTTTATATGGAAGTGAGTGTGTCGTAATGTGTAGTCTTCCCCTAAAAAGATGATGAGTTGTGTGAAGAAAGCGTTGAAGGTTGCGGGCCACTGCAGTGGCACGAATGAACAATGCCGCTTTATGTTGGATGTCGTAAACCATATTATTTATTTCCGAGATGGAGATATTCTCAATGTTGTCATTCATGATTATTCCAGGTTAATTATGAGATTGTGGAAGAATGCATAAGCAGAGTGGAGTCCAAGTTGGAGAATACTAAGGATGATGACTTGATGAGATATTTTACTAATCTGAGTACTGCTATTAGCCAGTGGAATTAATATTTTTTAATATAGTGATTTTATTATTTTAATTTTTTGCGGATAATATTGTGTTAATAATTTCGAATTTTATTTTTTAATTTCATGTGATTAATTTTTTTAATAATTTTTATTTTTTTAATTTCATGTGATTAATTTTTTAATAAGTAGTAGATCTCTGGGCGGCCTGTCTTAGCGGCGCGTCGTTTTTTTATGGTTGACAGTTTCCTACATGTTAGCGATCCGTGTTTAATAATTTTGAACTCAGGAAAATCTGCGACATTAGGGACTGCCAACTTTAGCGGTCCTTGACTAGGTAGCTTACTGCTTTGGATGTCCTGTCATTTCTCCTTCCATGTTCTACTAGATTTGCTTCATGCTATTCACCTGTCCCAAATGACGCCCAGTGGTACCAAAAAAACATTTGTCTACTTCCACTTTACTGGATAGTTTCTCATAACTGTTAAATTTTATTGAAGAAAGAAAATAGAGTAAACGGTTATATAGAGGCCATGATGCGTGGCTATTCCCTCTCAGGATACGCTCAGGATAGCGAGCGAGATTCGCTCAAATAACCAGCAGCGCTCACGAGGGTCTCCTTTTCGTGTAGCGATCCGATTTCCTAGACGACTCAAGAATTCCAGCGTCGCAGCGCAAGGGAACTAGACGTCTAAACGGCGAGTGGAACAAACAAAAAATCCTTGGGTAGGACCGCGTACTTTTCCCGTTTCATCTTCTCGGCCTTCTCAGCGGCAGAACAGGCTCCAGAGGCACTCTGGAATAGGTTGCAAGAGGCAAATGTGTCGGTGCAGGTAACGTACCTGACAAGAGGTTTCCCGGCTTCAAAAGGGAAGATGGTCATCCCATCTGGTCGTTTCCCGTCTCAAAGACCGACAGGTTCGAGCATGGAGGGGTGTCCAACGGCGTCCAAAGCTCTCCTAATGACTTCGTTCAAGGCCATGTGTCTGGGAAATCTGCCTGTCTCTTCCTGCAGGAGAGAAGGTGTTGGCCAAAACAGTCGATTCTGTATCCACATCGGCACGAATGTGGAATACAGACTTTTAATCCCAGTCGCAATGAGATCCCAATACGGACGAATTCATCATCCAGGAAGGTACCCAGAACTCCATTGGGAATGGCGTTGAGACAGGTACCGCTCTCGGGAGACGACCCCAGACAACAAACAGGCACGGCGATGTTGGCTAGATAACACTAGCAAATCTTTGAAAGAATTCCAGGGAGTTATAGGCCACTAGCGATGATAGACATGAAGGGAGAGAAAGGTCCATAGGGTTCCGAATTTCAAGTTCTCCGAGACTCACTGGCAGCGTGGCTTGCTTCCATGAGTAATTCTCGAACTGGACGTTGAAGATACGTTCCGCTGTCGTACGGAAGATCTCGTTAATCTGTGCGAGTTGGTCATACAGGGTGAAATAGAGAGCAGTCCTCAGGACATATGCAAGGCTCTGTACATTGAGACTGTTTTTTTCAGGAGGAATAATGCTGTATGCATGTCAATAGACACAAGCGGTTCAGAGTCTCTCTGAGGAACAGTCGTTTTTTCACGTATAGCTTTTCCCATTGCATTTATGATGATCGGGGATCCGAGGAATATAAGTTCTTCATCGAGCGTGGAAATACTTCCAGGCAGTAAATTTCCGAAACATGACAAAGCTTTTGAATACTTCTCTTCTGAAAGTCCGCAATTGTAGATTTCTCATAACTGGAAAGAATGGCTGATTCTGGAAGGACTTGCGTGTTATTGCGTGGAAGATCTTTGCTTCTGCGACTATGGATACATTTAATCAGTCGCTAACTATTTTCTTTCTTGATGTATCCGGGATTTATTTAATTTACTTATTAACTCCAGGCTTACAATCTATTGTTAGCCAAAGCACAGTCACAACTAATTAATCGAAGGAAGGTATCCAAGGGAGAACGTCTGCTTTTGCCAACCAAGTCTATCTTCCAATAGTTCAATACAGGTTTCCAAAGAGAAGTGGAGAAGTAGGTGTGCCTTCTACCATCTTCGTCGCACGTCCTACTGTCGCTGACATCATTTAATTCCTTAGCGGAAGAGTTTTCACAATGGTTATCTTCACCCAGTGGATTTGGTCAGGGAGAAGGTAGGAAGATCCCTTTCAATAACTGTGTCGTGTCAGAAGGACTCGTTTCTTCACGAATAGGATCTATTTGATGAGAATTGCCCTTAGATGAAAACTCCATTTTGATGATTCGAACCCACGACTATCAGATCCGATGTCATCAGACGTTACGTTCACCGGGGATTAATAAATAAATTTATCTTTGATAATGACGTATTGGACTCATACTCATTAATATGCTCTAATGACATTAGAGTTATTTTTAAAATTCATTCCATATTTCATACTAAAAGTGTTGGCCTACAAAAATTTTCCTGGCAATGCCTTTGAATGTAATTTGATCGTCAGAGCTGGTAAATTTCTGTAGTTTGGTGGCTGTTGACTGGACTCTCTGATCTTCTTTAGATTCGTTTGTGAAGATGAAATTATTATTATTAAAAGTACTCCCAAGAAAACATAAATTAGTTAAGTTTCCCTTGTGCCGTATTCCTAATCATCCTCTCCGTCAACCTCGACCATGATCCTCTGTTGCGCGCTAGTTCTCTTAGGTAGTCCAGATCGTCTGCCGAAGTTAGTCTCATACCAACCGCCGATAGGTCTTCGTTCAAGATAGTCGGAAGTGTCGTTCTTAGTCTTCCGCGAAATCCGGCTGCTGTGTGTGCGAAGTAGTTGACCATTGCGAAATTTGAGGGGACCTGGTCATTTAGACGTCTTGATTGAAAATATCATCTGACAGCACGCCGTATTTGCATTTATTATAAAGGTTTGCATCAGAGATCTTCATAGGCCAGTTAATCTTGATTACCGATTTGAGCTGAGCTCTGTGGAAAGAGTCAAGACGGTCCATTTCTTGTTTAGAGATTCCCCAAATCCAAGAGTTGTAGGTTAATACCGGGATGACAAAAGCTTTGATATTCTAACCTGGTGTTTAGTTCTATCCTCTTTTTGTGGATAGGTCGCATATCAGTTGGTATTTTTTTGAGGTTGTTTAAGTCCTCTGCAATTGAAAGTTTAGGGAGTGAACGGAGAAGTCGGTAAAGAATGCGAATAAAACAGTGCAATAGAGATGTTGTCACCAAAAATTTGATGAAATGATTGACAATCAAAAATTTATTAATGAATCAAATCTTAATTGAAGAAACAATAGATATCGTCGAGCCCTGGTGGTTAAGGCAAAGAGATCCAGAACTACTCTCCCAGCCAGAGACGGATGATGTCCACATCGTAAACGAGAAAGTTCCACTCTGACGGCCTTCGGAAGAAGCAGTTCGGAAGTGCTAGGGTAACTAAAGTTCAGAATTAAAGATTTATTGTTCAGTCAATTAGATTTTTATTTTTGATTTAAAAAAGTGACGTAAAATATTAATTGATTTCTCTTTGGTCAATAAAATATCTGCAAACTTTTTTCTTGCTCATACTCAATCACCCACGTGCATTTTTTAAATCACAGAGGAAATACATTCTGCGGTATTATATCAATAATAGCGCTAACCCAAGCCACATAAATTGCAATTGCAGGACTAGAAAGCGACATGTTTGAAGTAAGCATTAAGTCGTAGTCTAGTTTCTCAAAAGACGTATTCGCCCGTTAAAGAAGAAGCTTGATTTGCCAGAACAAAACTGGGAATCCATCAAAGAATATTGTGAAGAAAATGAAACACTGTTTGAGGACCCAGAATTCCCAGCAGAAGATTCGTCAATTTTTTATGACAAGCCAGTACCGGGAACAGTGGAGTGGGTCCGACCAACGGTATCAGTATGAAAATTATTATAGGAACTTGTCGATAATCCACTATTTATTGCCGACGATGCCTCTCGTTTTGATATTGTGCAGGGATCATTGGGTCAGTAATATTGAATGACATAAATAGGTGACTGCTGGCTGTTGGCGGCTGTAGCTTCGCTTACAACTGAAAAAAAATTGTTCGCAAAAGTCGTACCAATGAATCAGACTTTTGAAGGATCGGAATATTTTGGGGCTTTTAAATTTATGTTTTGGCATTTCGGAAAGTTTAAAGAAGTCATCGTGGATGACCGACTTCCAATGATAGACGGGGAACTAATTTTCATGCATTCTGCAACTAATAATGAATTTTGGTCAGCTTTGTTTGAAAAGGCCTACGCAAAGTACTAATTTCCCAAGTTACAATAGAATGTGCGGTTGTTACCAAGCATTGGACGGTGGATCTGCAGCTGAGGCTCTAATTGACTTCACAGGAGGCATTGGAGAGCGATTCATTCTTTCTGAAGCACCGTCCAATTTATTTTCACTGCTTCATGATGCTTCCAAACGCGGTTCCCTCATGTCATGTGCTATAATAGTGATGAATTCTAATTTACTGTAGGGAAATACTCTCGAAGGACGACTTTCAAATGGCTTGGTGGTCTTGCACGCATATTCTTTGACAGGACTTAGAAAAGTACATAGAGACTAACCATGCTAGGTTACTATTTCTAAACTGGGGATGAATGTTCAATTATTGCGAATAAGAAATCCCTGGGGAGAAGTCGAATGGAATGGGTCTTGGAGTGACAATTCCAGAGAATGGGAGTTGGTTTCGGAAGAAGAAAAGGAAGAGCTTGACCTTACATATAAAAATGATGGGGAATTTTGGTATTCTAAGAAAATGATGTAATAGGATGGATTGGAGGGATTTCTCTTCCAACTATTCTATCGTTGAAGTGTGCAACCTCCACCCAGACTCTGTCACCGACTCTGACATAGATAACTGGAAATTGACTCAATTCGAGGGATCGTGGGTTAAATTTGTCAGTGCTGGAGGAAATTTAAGATCCAGTTCGTTGATGTTGATAATTATTAGGATCATTTAGTTCAAATCCCACATTTACTTTCGAAATTGAAAAAACTGAGGAGTATACGACGGAAGTCCTCATTTCAGTCTCCCAAAAAGACCGCAGAAGGCTGTTCTCTCAAGGAAAATCAATGTTACCGATTGCCTTCCACGTATTTGAAGTATCTCTTAAATCATGAAATTTTCAAGAATGATGGGGGAAGATTGACAATGGTGGGGAATTCAGGCCCGTACACAAATAAGAGAGACATCTCAAAGAGGTTTGAATTACGAGCTGGGAAGTATTCTATCATTGTGTCCACATACGAGACCAATCTTCAAGGAGAATTCTTGGTTAGAATATTCAGCGAGGCTGAGACCAGAGAAAGTGAGGAGGAAGTCGAAGAAGTGGTGAGTCATATGGTTAAAAAAATAAGGAATACAAGGAAAGTGAAGACGAAGATTTGGAAAGTATATTCAGAGATGCAGCGGGAGATGACATGGAGCTCAACACTTCAGACTTGAATAAACTGTTAAATAGTATTTTTATTATGTCTACCAAAGACTATGATAACTTTTCACGGGGGAACACAGCCCATCTGATATCACTCTACGATGTATTCCTAAATAATAAAATAATAGACCGACGGAAGCGGATGCCTAGGATTTGATGAATTCAGGGACCTTTGGGGAAGGATAAAGCAAGCAAAAGTATCAAATTTACGCAATTCATAGGAAATCTTCAAAAGTGCTGACGCTGACGACACTGGATCGTTATCCACCTTTGAACTGAAAGGAGCTATTCGTCGAGCAGGTATTATTAGTAGTCAGTTGATAGGATATGTGGTCAGAAATAAAACTGTGATGTCCCTAGTACTAAAACACTCTGACGAAGACGGGACAATGAGTTTCGATGATTTTGTCGTGTGCATTGTCAAATTGTCGCGGACTTCAGGTGAGCCCATTAAATAACCAATAAAGAAATATTCAAGAAGCAATCAGGAGGTCAGAGAATTGCAAGATTCGCATTGACTCAGTTCATCGAGGACGTTTGCTCATTATAATCTAACTAATTATTATTTTTTCTAACAAAATTAATAAATATTCTCAATATTTTTTTGAAATTATCAATTAGTTGTAATTTAATTTAATTAATTATATGGCCGCCATATCGACAGTGGTTAGATTATTTAGAGAATATAGTAGGCGTGGTAACGGGGTTTTTTTACAAGTTAGAAATGTCTTCCAGCCTGATTGGAGCTATTGATCAAGGAACATCCAGCACAAAGTTTATGGTTGAATTAATATGATTCTATGTTAGGTATTTGACTCTTCCACTTGGAAATGTGTTTCTTCCTACCAGCAGACTGTACGGTGTTTTAGTCCCCAAGAAGGGTCATTTTTATTATTACTGCAGGTGGAATGAACAGGATCCCTACGAAATACTTGATAGTGTACTCCAATGCATGAATAAAGTCAGGGATCAAATACGTGATTTAAAATACAAATCAATTCAAGCCATTGGAATAAGTAATCAACGGGAGACTGTTTTGGCTTGGGAAAGAAACAATGGGAGACCACTTTCTAACGCAATTGGTCACATTGTTAATCATAACTTAGTATGGAGTGATTTAAGGACTAGTGGGCTTATTGAAGATTATATTCGGAAATATAACATTGATGCTATTAAAGACACGTGTGGGTTACCTCTTTCCCCATATTTTACAGCTGGGAAGATCAGGTGGTTGATAGATAATGTATCTGATGTGAGAAACTCTTTTGAGTTTGGAAATTGTTGCTTTGGAACAATTGACACGTGGCTTCTTTGGGTGAGTTAGTTTCATTATTTTTTCAGAATCTTACTTGCGGGAGCTCTTATATGACTGATGTCACTAATGCTAGCAGAACCATGCTTTTTAACTTGAAGACTCTGAAATGGGACTCTGAACTCTGTCGCTTCTTTTCCCTGCCTCCTCCAAGTGACTGGCTTCCAAAAATATGCCCGTCGTCCCACAATTATGGTTTAATAACGTTAAATGATTGTCCCTTTGGTGGAGTCCCCATAACAGCCGTAGTATATGTTTAACATACCAGATTTTGGGAGATCAACAATCCGCTCTGTTTGGCCATCAGTGCTTCTCGAAAGGATCGGCCAAGAACACGTAATATTGTGCTTACTCTCAGCTATGGCACTGGATGTTTTATGCTCAAGAATATAGGGGACACTGTAATATTAATATTGAAACTAACAGCCGGTCATTAATAAGTCAGGTTTAATCACAACAGTCGCGTATCAAGTGAGTGAAATGCCAGTTTATGCTCATGAAGTAGTTTTCTGTTATATCTCTAGGGATCTGTGGCTGCTGCAGGAAGTGCTATTAATTGGGTGAGAGATAATTTGAAGTTATTTTCAAATTTTGACGAATTTGGTATTTTGGTAAGAGTAATGATAGATTGTATGACAAAACAGCTAAGTGACTCTGGACTTGTCTGTTTTGTACCTGCCTTTTCAGGACTGTACTGTCCACATTGGGATAGCTCGGCAAGGGGGTTGACTTTATTGATTATGCAGACTAATATGTGGACTTACTCAGTTCACTCATTCGGGACATATTATGCTGGCAGCCCTAGAGGCTATTGCCTTCCAGAATAAATTAGTCTTCGATGCAGAGGTGACTGTATATTGCAGTATTAAAGTGGGGAAATGACGTCTCTGAATTAAGGGTGGATGGGGACTCTCAGCAAACTCTAGACTCATGCAACTGCAGGCAGACATACTTGGGATACCAATCAGTAAAACTTGTGATTTGAATTTAGAACGGTTTGACTTTGGTGAGTTTACTGCCTTCGGATCTGCATTGGCGGCTGCGGTCACTGTTGGCTTGTTCTCGCCCTCAAAACCAGTCGAATCGTTAAACTTTACTACGTTTTATCCAACCTCTGACACAAACAGTATTTTCATGTAATTCATTAAGTTCAAACAAAATATAAATTATGGCTTGAAGCTGTTGAAAAGTCACGAAATTCTGTCATTTAACATGTGAATGTTTTAATTTTACTTCGGCCGCGGAGTTTTTGATACTGACTTTTATTAAAAATAGATCAAACCAAAATTTAGGCTTTAAGATGGCAACACTCCCACTATGTGACCTTCGGCCGCGGAGTGTTTGATACTGAATCTTATTGAAATATAGAACAATTTACATAATCTGTGATGAAATATTTCATCCTCAGATTTTAAATTTTTTTGCTAAAGTCTGATTTTCATTCTTTGTTTAGGCGTAATATTGTTCAGCAATACATCTTGCGACTGAAATCTCTTAATTTCGTTAAGTTATTGTGTTGTCAGTTTATAGAAACCCACAAGAATAATTTATCTCGAGTGATTAATTATTTTTTTAAATATAATACTTTTTAGTTTTTAATAACAATTCTAATAAATTTCCCTTATTTATTTTTTTGTAATTATTTTTTGGAGATAAGCTAGACATTCCTCCAACGGACGGTTACATTTAATATGTGAATATTTTAATTTTATTTTTAAATAAATTTTGCACTGGAGTATAGGAGGCAGATCCCTGAGATGCCATATGGGCAGAAGGTTCAATTGGACAAGGCGCTCTCGGAGTTGTTTTAGCAGCCAGAATCGAAGCTGCTTGAGGAGGCAGGCGAGGAAGGTTGTTGATTATTAAATATATTAACTTTTTTATTGTTGGTTTAATAAAGTGGGTTCTAATTTTTAAATAAATTTTTATTAAGTTATAAATCTTTTTAATTTTTTAAATGGAGGTGGTATTTAGTGGGGTTATTGATATTAGATTTGGAAACAGGGTGCGGAAAGTCGGTTGTATTTATCACAATTCTATGAAATTCCCTGTGTTATTAAGGAAAGATTTAAGCGGGAATATCGGCAGCCTGCACTTGACTTGTATCTCACTCAACAGCGAATGCGAGCTGAAGTTCGTGCTTTAGTTAAATGCAAAGAAGCTGGGCTAAATACTCCTACTGTTCTACACGTGGATATGATCAGAGGCCGAATTTATCTGCAACTTATATGTAATGGAGTTAGTCTTGCTGATTCTAACCTGACATGTGCCGTATTTTCTAAAGTTGGGTCTTCTTTGGCGATAATGCACAAAAACAACATAATTCACGGAGATTTGACTACTTCCAACATTCTGATTACTCATCAGCTTTCTGTGTATTTGATCGACTTTGGTTTGGCTCACATTGACTCTGCTCTTGCTGAGGACAAGGCGGTTGACTTGTACGTGTTTGAAAGATCCCTTAAAACATCTCACTCGAATGCTGACATCTTCTTCTCAGCCTTAATGTCCGCCTATATAAGCGAGTGGAGTGGGGGACAGCAAGTCAGTGATAAACTGGACGAGGTCAGAATGAGGGGACGAAAGAGAGATGTTGTTGGATAACTTCCAACATAAACTTGTTTTTTTACCGTCGATTTAAATATTGTTTTATTGAATTAGTTGTATTAACATGAAAATGATGTGTTCTTAAGGGAACTTTGAGATTAATGTTCCCCTCATTCTCGGGAACACTAGAGAGCCTAGTATAAATGATCCAAAAGGACAGAAACCATAAACTTTAAGAATTGATATTTAGCTAGTAATTATATCATCCCACTTCTAAGAGATGACCATTGTCAACGATCCTCCAAGTTTTGGAGTAGAGTAAAAACATTGATGCATCGGCAATCATTTTTGCTAAGAAACTAGTGTATTGGATGTAACTGAATTTAGTCCGTCACCTGAGAAGAAGAACGAGTATCTAACTCCAACGGTAGACAAGTTCACCAAGACAACAATCGTGAAAACTCTTCTAAGGAATGATCCAGTGGAACAGGTTAAATCGAATGTTCTTTTTTTGATTCCATTTTAGCAGTGAGTACCTTTTGAGACAAGTGGATAGATAACATGACACAACGATAATAAGGAACGAATAGAAGAAACTGAGTAAAGGATTTGAAAACCTTCAACCGAGTAGCCAACGAGATAAATCATCCTCGAAATGACAAAATTCCAAAAACCATGGTAACACAAGACTAAATACTCACATAATCACGACACTCTAACAGAGATCTCATTTTGGCACGATGCTCCCTTCGGTTCCAGACAACCACATATCGGCCGTATAACCAAATGATCGTAGTTACATGGACGGACCTTTCGCTTCTTACTGATTCCAGAGGCATTGGAGAGGAAACCTTCCCATAAGTCCATCGAGATCATTTTTATTGATATAAAAACCGAACCAATAAGGTACCTAGCCTTGATATACCGGGAAAAGGTTGAGTCAACTTTCAATTAAGGTATTTTATTTAGAACCCCGGGATCATTGAGAAAGAAAGACAGAAAAAAACGTCAGACAGTTAGGTAATCACAGTTTCCGCAATCAAACGAGCCATCCAACGTTTGTGGTTTCACATTGTCCTCACTACCATGCGGAAGAGCCTTCTCTCATCCCTGTAGAAGAATCGTATTGGGGAGGGGAACTTCCTAACAAATCGACTTTCTTTTGCCTTGGAAAAGGACAGGCCAAGCCGGTTTCCGTCAACCTTACAGACCCGAAGGAATCCGGTTCGGCGACTACAAGTCGTAGCTTCCGTGAGTAGGGGATTAACCATTGATCCAGAATGAGTCCCATCATAAATATAGTTTTCCGGTATATTGAATTGATTCTGTGGTGCGTAGCCTCTGATAACGCAAATCTCCATGCAACAGAGGCATGATCCACAGCTAAGGCGATATGTTGCAGGTAGAGTGTTGCAACAGAAGCATCCAAATTCAAAGAAATCCTCCCGACAAGCGCGTGCAACTTTCAACTTCTGCAGACCTATAGAGAGAAATTTCTTCGCATGTGAATGAAATTCAACAGCCTGTCGAACATAAATCCAAGAATTGAAGGAGACCTTTTTACTGGTATCTGGACAGGACCAATGAAAATTCTTGGATATTATTTTGAACGACGGTCTGAGGTAAAAAGCCTTCATAATGATTTTTCGGCAAAAATCGTTAGTTGGTGCAGTCAACCAATCATAGACGAGGTTCACTCTCGCTTGGGTATTAGAGGTTGCAAGGTATATCAAGTACATATGGTCGAAGAGAAACGTACCCCTCTGTCCATATTCGCCATTTCGGGAAGCCATCCAGCGGAGTAGGGAAGGAATATATCCTTTTTTTAATACCAGCTAAGCATTGAACGTCTCCTGAGACAGGTGGATCAACTGGAGCATCTTAGGATTTGAAGAAGAAACAGAGCTTAACGTTATCCTTTAACCAAATAGCGGTGTGGAAATCGAATCCCACAGATAATCGCGACTCGAGCGACATAGTGTAATAGAACTAAACCACCAACTCGACCTCGACAAGCTGACATTTAAAATTAGAATATTTCAAGTTAATTTATATTAATTTAATTTTTGTTCAGATTAAAGCATTATTATATTTTTTTATTGTGTCCTCATGCTGTTGCTAATATTAACAGCAATCACTGTGATATACATTGCCTGGACTCTACTTTCAAAGAAAACTCAGTTTGTCATGTAGTAAATGATTTCTAAGTAATGAGCATGTGAAAACCCCTACGAATTCATTCATTGACGAAATGGTCAACAGAGTTTGTTGCTTTTTATTACGGTAGAATAAGGATACGGCTATAATATTCGGATCTGAGTCAGGCACAAGCGAATATTTTTCTCACAGCATTAAAACGGCATTACAGAGAATTGGGAGGAGCGCAGTCGTGATTGACCCTTCGCAGTGGGATATTGTTGTTGCGGATATTTATTATCAGGAATGCCTGTTGGAATTCGCAAAAATTGAAAATTTCCTTGCAATCTTCATTGTGGCTACTTACGGAGAAGGAGATCCTACATCCAACGCTCAATCTTTACATGAATTCCTCAACGAGGACGGAGATGATCTCGAATCGATGAAATATGCAGTTTCATCGCTCAGTTAACATCAAAGGTATTCGGCTGCGGGAATTCGTCCTACACATACTATAATGAAATGGGAAAATTCGTGCATAGAAGACTCGAGTTACGCGGAGCTACTCCAATATTTGATTTAAAATTGGGGGACAGCAACGATAAGTATATTTGATTAAAACTCTACAAGTATAGAAGAAGACTTTATAGAGTGGAAATCATCACTACTGTCGAGGATATTTGATTTGTTCGATCTCCACAACGTTGACATTGAAATGTTCCATTATTGACATTATTCAAGAAAGAGAAACTACACGTTGATTGAGCACGTGAGTGGAGAGTACTACAGGGGACAGATTTCGACCAACACTGAAATGGGGTTGAATTTCTTTTTACGGCAGAATATTTGACATTAATAATCCTTTTATGGGAAAGATGGTCAGTGTCAGCAGATTAGGCAAAGATGGAGCACGTGTATTTTACAGAGCAGAATTTGATTTGACGGGTTCCGGACTGAGGTTGCGTGTCTGTAAATGAAAGATATTCTGCTGGTGACCATATAGGGATATATCCAAGAAATAGCCCAGTCATTGTCGATAGAATCGGGGATCTGCTTGGCACAGACCTTGATTTGATATTTAGTCTGGAGAGTGCTGATGGTTTTGTGTGTCTGTGATTTCTCAGAGGATTCTAAGAGTAAACATCCGTTTCCTTGTCCAACAACCTACAGGATTGCTTTACTGCACTACTTGGATGTGTGCACTCCTCTGCGAAGAGATATTCTACAATTTCTATTACCTTATGTTTCTGAGTCGAGGGACAAGCAGTTTTTTACTTCACTCGTTGAGAATACTACTAATGAATCCAACAAAGTTGTACTTCCTCTGAATTGTAGGGTGTATATGATGAATGGGTTGTTTCTGCACGACGAAGTATTCTTGATTTTCTTGAGGAAATCCCATCTTTGAGACCGCCCTTAGATCTTGTTTGTGAGGTGCTCCCTCGTCTCCGACCTAGAATGTATTCCATTTCGTCATGTCCTCGAGTTATCATCGGATTTTGATTTTTTAGACTTCTCCCACTGTGGTTTCAATCACAGCCGTTATGGTGGACTATATTGCTCTATCTGGGAGACAAGTTAAGGGAGTTGCCACGTCATTTATGTGGGATTGTGGGGAGAAGGACGTTCCTTTATTCATTCGGAGGTCAACCTTTAAACTACCTAGCCGACCGTCTCTGCCAATAATAATGGTTGGTCCCGGGACTGGAATAGCTCCATTTATGGGATTCCTCCGTGAAAGACAAGCTAGGAGACTAAATAACGGTTATTTTTGTATATATTTTGCAGGTAGGATTGCTAAATCAATCTTATTTTATGGCTGTCGATACAAAAATGAAGATTACCTGTATGAAGATGAGTTGGATGATATGGTCAAGGATGGAACACTCACAGAACTACACGTGGCATTTTCGAGAGATCAAGTAAACAAGATATATGTACAACATTTAATTTGGGAAAACAGAGATACATTATGGGGACTGATTAATGGGGAAAAGGGACATTTGTATATATGCGGGTATATCGGCTGAGTTATGTTAGGGATGCCAAACACATGGCACGAGATGTGAATGACACATTTGTTCGTATTGTTTCACATTGTGGGGAAATGCCCGAGGAAGAGGCCAAACAGTATATAATGCGACTGAGGCAGTCCAGGCGGTATTTATGTGATGTTTGGAGTTAGTTTGATTATTTGAATTTTAATTTTTGACTAATAAAGTTTTTTGATTATATTTTTTTAATTGTTATTTAAATTTTTTTAACTATAATTGTTTGAAAGCAATGTGGACATTTACATCATTGAGAAATTTATCCAAAATTGTGGCTAACTACAGATATGACAAGGATGATATTGCAAAATCGGACGAGCTGATGGCGAATCTAACAGAAGAGGAGCAAGAACTATATGAGCAACTAAAATTAGAATTTGAGATCAAACAGGCCTACGGTTCTAGTTTAGACTAATTCTTAGGTGACTGGTCTCTTCAATTAGATAGTCGTCATTGGATCACTTTATTGGCTTCCAACAGCATTTCTTTACGGAACAAATTGTAAATTTATTAAAGCACACCAACAGGCTAGCAAGTTGGCTCAAAAAGGACAAGAAACAACGGGAAACAAACGATATCCCGGAACAAGTACTCCCACCTGTCAAAGAAGAGATATCTCTGATTGATTTCACCCCTCGAATAATTAGAAAACTTTCTTCCGCCGATTTGAAGCGGTACCCCCATCTTTCTAACAATAAAGCATACAGAGGACTCGTTACATATCCAGCATGTGCTTCTCGCCTACTGTCTGCATTGACTTGTTCTACGAAGATAGGTTCAACAAATTGAATTGGCTAGCCTACGATATTATAGAAATCCTTAACTATCAAATAAGAAATCTCAGGGTCCCTTTAAATACACGTGTTTGTCATGTCAAGTCGTCATTTAACTCTATTTTAGCCCGGATGGAAACTTTAAGCGCATTTTCAGCCAAGAATATTCAAATCTGTTGGAAAGTACCGCTTTGGAGTTGAGAACTGAGTGTCCTAGTAAACTTTACTCAAAGTCCAAACTGTGTTATATCACTCCATATGCGAATAATGAATTAAAAGAGTTTGACTCTGACAAGGTTTACATATTCCCCGCTGTGAGTGATAAGAATCCACTAAAGAATCTCGTTCTTAACAGAGCAAAATCCATTAACGTGAAAATGTACAGATTATCTCCAAAGAAGGAACAATTCATTGGTCTGACAAAATCAATGCAATTGCTGGTTAATTTATTTAAAACAAAATTTTATTGATCTAATAATTTTTGTAATTTATTGTTAAAAATTTTGAATTAATACGAATAAACTTAAACCTATAATATTTCCTGATAATTCAATGATTTCTAAAAATTGTGAAATTGTAGCAAGAAAGTCCTTTGTTGCGCCTTCTAAGAAATTCCTCAGCTTTCAGACCTTCGAACCACTCACAGTTGTTGAAAATCCAAAGGCATTTCTTATTATTTAAACCTGATAGGATTCCAATTGGGTGATGGCTGTCAACAGTCAGGGAACTACAGGATTGGTTCCCCTTAGTTATATGAGAGTTCGAGGAGAGGTTGTCACAAACATTGAATCGTATTGAACTAATATTTTATAAATTAGCTGCTATCACGGAAAACTAAGTCACTCCGAAGTGGACTCCATCCTTCTTTCAAAGAGAAATTTGGGCGCTTATCTTCTGAGAGATTCGTCCTCTCATAGTGCAACCTATGTTCTCTCTATACTCGGACCAAATGATAAAATTACCCACTTTTACGTCTACAAGCTGGATTCAAAGTACTCGTTAGACAAAAAGCGTAAGTTTGACAGCATTGGAGAACTCCTACAAGTACCTCTATTTAGTATTTCCTAGCACTATGAAAATGATGACTCATTGGGGTATTTATTAAAATACCCGATCACTCCAGAAAACAGGGATAGTGTGATTGACAGAGTGGCATTTGAGTCAAAAGGATGGTACATTAAGCCTTCCGACTTGGTGATCATTAAAAAAATCGGTTCTGGGGAATTTGGGGGTTGATCAAATTTTACTAGTAGAGATGTCTTTAGTGGAAATTATCTTGACAAAAAAGTGGCTATAAAACAGCTGAAGGATAACAGTGGAATCAATGCCTTCCTTAAAGAGGCTTTGGTGATGACGTAATAGTTTATTTTACCATGGCAGATCTATCAGCAATTCGAACGTCGTTCGTCTATATGGAATATCGATTGGTAGACAAGTCTCTATTGTTACGGAATTTCTCGACAGAGGAAGTCTCTTGAACTATCTTAGATCTCACGGATTTTCTGATATTTCTGAAGCTCAGCAAATTCAATTTTCGCTGTAAACTTTGTCAAAAATTGTAAGAGATATCGCTAATGGGATGGCATACTTGGAGAAGATGTCCATCATTCACAGAGACTTGGCAGCCCGTAATATTTTATTGAGCAATAATATTTGCGCCAAAGTATAATGGGGGTACTTATTTACAGGTTGGAGATCTGGGAATGGCAGTTTTGACTTCCAATTCAAAGGATCGTGTTAAGATTCCAATTCGGTGGGCCGCTCCTGAGAGTATTTTTGATCGAGTAATATTGGATTCTTAAAAATTTTAGGTTTATACGACAAAATCAGATGTGTGGAGCTATGGAGTTGTGTTGTGGGAGATTTATTCATTTGGACAAACTCCATATTCTAAATTCACAGTCGAGGAGATCAGAAGTGCGGTAAAAAACGGTAGAATTCTTGATCGGACTGATAAATGTCCTGATTTTATGTACGAGTTAATGAAGAAATGTTGGAATTGTAAACCTGAAAGTAGGCCGTCTTTTGAAAGTATTGTCAATAAGCTTAATCAAATTAACTGCCATAAATAACATTCTAATGCTGTTATTTATTTACCCCCCGGTCCCTTCATGTAAAGGAAACTTGTGGGTAACAAGGTGCAACTAGCATAGACTGACGTTCCCAGAAATCCGAAAGGTCGATCTCATGCGTAGAAGGAACATTAGGTAGGTCAAGAAACGAGAAAATATGACATGTCCCATGGTCAACAAGTGAACATGAAGGGCAAAGCGACGACTTTGCCTCCCCGGTCTTGTATAAATAGGCATTGAGGCCATGTGGTGATCGCATAGGAGGTGTTCCAGGTTTACCCACATGGCGGATGCGGAGTAACTCTGCTTGGAATTGAAACGACTTACTCAGACCGTAGAAACTGCAGTCCTTACAGTTGTGAGAACCACCCAGCAGAGTGGGGAGAGCAAAAGATCTTTTTTATGTCACCCTAGCACTAGAACTTGCCTAAGAGACCGCTCTAGCGTTAGCATCAAGCTTTTAGGATATCAAAAAAGGCGATTAACTCTCTCTTTTTTCCCATAAGAAAAAAGTTGATTACGTAATAAGTAGGGTAACTTAAGTCAACAAAGTCAATTTAGAGTTAGACTTTAGTCTAAAAATAATGATTAATATAAAAAAATGTCAAAAAAATGTTTCTATAAAAAGTTTTTTAGGTCAATTAGGTCAACTTTTTAGATTTGTAGGTCAATTTTTTTAATTAGGTCAATTTTTAAATAAAAATTTAAATAATATAATTAAATCATAATTTTAAGCATCAAAATAAATTTAAAATAATCGACGTGACATTCCTGTCTTATTGTAACAAATCTTTAACTAAACTATACAGTACATAGCCTAAAAATTAGCCTTCCGATTTTAAAAAAGCTAAAAATATTTTTGACAAATATCCCAAAAAGTTTTCAATTTCACCGAATGGAATGCATTTTTGTAAATTATGTGAGTTACCCGTAACTTGCAAGAAACAATTTATTTGTAAACAAACACAGGGAAACACAGAAGCACTCTTCACGAATAAATATATCCACAAATAAAAAAATAATTGAATATCGTTCCAAATGATTTTTAAGAAATTTTTAACAGATGTAACGGAAGCATTTGTATCCGCAAACATTCCACTCTATAAATTGAGGAATCGAGCAATTATCAACTTATTCGAAAGTTTTGAACATCCACTTCCTTCAGAGTATCTGGTGGCGCATGTTGTGGACTCTACTTCACAATAATGAAAATACATAATTGACCAAGAATTTCAAAATACGACATGAAATGACTATTAAGATTTGAACGGATACACTGTAGACATGGAACGTTGGAGATCAATAAAAAAGTTGAAATTTTTAATTAGAAAAATCAGAAATTTCAAAGACACTTATGTGGAAAACTATGTGATTATGAGCTAAAATATTACTTAATTGTGAATAACTCGATAAACGATGAATAAAATTACATTAATTTTCATAATCGTAGTTTATATATGAAAAAGTTGTAACTAGTATTTTTAGTTCACAACCTCGTTGATGGCTGCATGCCCAGGGAACCGGCTTCTGCCGAGACGGCAAGAGAGCGGGTGAAGTCCTTTGCAGTCTACAACAGATCCACAACGGCATGGATAAGGCTGGCACAGGTCGATCCCGAGACAAATAGATATCCCATTCCGGAGGGCGTCCTATTCCAGAAGGGAACCAATTGACGATTATGGGAACGTGTTCACCCAAGCTCCGATGTGAGGAGAAGAGACTGCAATTAACTCTTATTTTAATTTTTTCGATTAAAATATCAAAAAAGCTGATTAAATAATATTTTTTATTTTTTAAAATTATTACCTGAAATGTGAATTGTAATGAACTGAGTTAGTTATTCTTAATGCATAGTTGATTAACCCTCACAACCCCTTCATCTGATGCTGTTACCAATAAGTTTCCGAATAGATTAATTCCAACTATAGGCTTTTTGTGTTTTATCTTCAATTGGGGAGTTTCATCATTTTGATCAAACATACAAACCAATCCATCTCCTCCTGAAGTCAGTACTCCCATTAAATATGTCATCATACCTGAATTATGTTTTACTATCATCTTACGAATGGAGTGACTGTGCCCCCGTAATGTTCTAATCTCGCCATCCATCCCCCACACTTTTACAGTTCCATCCATGCTTCCACTAAATAGCAGCATTTTTGTCCTCTAAAACATTTAAAAATATGACAGTTCACCACAAGACATGTGACAGGGCAAGTATGTCCACTAAAGGTAAAGAGACAGTCCCCCGTTGTGAGCTTCCAGCATATTATAGTTGAATCCACTGATCCAGTAAAGAGATTCTCACACAGATGATCAACAACCACGCTCGTCAGAGCTGCAGAATGTCTTTCCAAAGATAACAACATCTCCCTGTCATTACAGAATATATTTTGGCAGTTGAATCGCTCGAAGCAGTCACCAACACGTCGCAGGGACCTTCCCACTCCCAAACATGGGGTACTTCATTTTGTCTCAGTGGAATATACAGCATATTGAGGATACTTCCATAATGTTCATCGTAAGTCATCAATTGCTCTGAATTGAACCAACATTTGACTGATCCATCATATGACGACGTAAAGATGATGTCCCCACATATTATAATTCCGCTGATTTGTGCTGTGTGAGCTTGCAATAAGAGATGACTTTCAAATTCTTCCCCCTTGTACAAACCGATCGTCCCATCTGATGACCCACTGACCGTAATATCATCACAACATTCTATGCATGTTATCCGAGCTTCACACGTGGCTGTAATGTCGAATGTGTGAGTCAACGTGATGTCATTCTGCGTGATAATTTTCCAACATGACAACATCCCTTTTTCTGTGCCGAAAATAGCAATCTCATGCTTCTCGGAAAATCCCACCGATGAAATACACAGTTGTGTTTGGAATTCCCTTTCGTTTGTGGACATTGGTTAAATAATTTATTTTCCTATTTATAACATTGCCCCTTTCACTTTACGAGGCGTTTATCGACGATTTCGGATTACTTAATTGATTCTCGGATCTGACTCGCTAACCTACTCACGCACCATCGGATCGTTGATATCGAAAATGAGAAGGGGGACTTGAGAAGATGAATGGCTGATTGTGAAAATTCCCACAAGAATCGTAGTGCTATCAATCATGATAGCTGCTACCTGAGTCACAATTGCAACTTTCATAGTAAGAGGACACGCTACGAACACTAATAGGAGACCTTATACATAGATGAACTGCGGAGACGTGGGGGAGTGAGAAACTGGGAGAACGGATAGTGAAGAGCACCGAACAAGCTGAACCCTAAGTATTCATGTACCCATGGGTAAAGCGGGAGTGCATTTAACTAACTACTTATTAATTCCTTTAATTCCAAGTTCCTCAAATTTTGTGCCTGATGAGATTCAAACCCAGAGCATTGTGTATCTGACGCTTCCTCTCGTTGTTTTTCCTGAAACACCGAAACTCGACGTGAAAATGGCGGATCTCTAGGAGAGATCAGTCTTGGCAGCGATCTATCTAATGGTCTGCGGCCTTTTACATGTTGGCGAAGTTGGGGTTAACACTTTGATTTAAATGACATTCTAATAAGAGATGGAAGTTTTTTTCAGAAATAACGATGTTAGTTTTTGGAATTTTATATTTATAGTTTTGACAACGTCGTTTTCAAGCAAAACTTTTTTTTTTATTTTTACCATTGACGTTTTCATTTTGAATGTTCATATCAGAATGATGTCTGCTAGGACGAACATTACCTGCAAAATTATAATTTTTTTAAATACAAGTGTGGGGGTTGACAGTACGGGAATTGTAAGAATCCATTATAAACTGATTTTCAAATTCGATCTGTCTAATTTTATCTTTGATTAAATCAATTTCCGAATTACAATGAACTAGAATGTGCCTTAAGACTATATTTACGCTTTGATCCATACGAGGGGGTTTCTCGGTATTTTAGTTCCTTTTCCAGCAAAATCGCCTCAGCTTCCATCTGACTTAGCTCGCTTAAAACGGCTGGGTCGGAATTGCCGCTTTGTAGATAATATTGCCTCAGCATTCTAAAATATAGAATTTCACTACATTATTTCTTGAACGATTGAATTACTCTCAGGAAATGGAAAATATTGCACATTCTGTAATTTTCTGGTACTAAATGAGTAAACTTCCTTTTACATATTTTCTGAATCTTCTTTTAGCTGCATTTTCAAAGACTTGATTAATTCGCGATTAGTGATGTCGTCATCAATCAATTTTTTTCTCAATATTGAGTAATCGTCAAGTGAAGTCATCTTGTTGAGGGATTTTTTGTAATATTTTAAGAAGTTTATATCTGAAAGGATATCTAGGAATTTAGCTGAGGTTTACCAACCCATATCCTTTTTTCTCAAATTTTTCATTTCCTGCCTTAAAGAGCTCATTTTTTCCGCGTGCTGGGATGCCAAGGATTCCATATTAGATTTCTAGTATTCATAATTTTGGTTACAGAATAAAAATTTTTATTCATGAAGCACGAAAGCACTAGAAATCGTCACCAAGCCAATTATGACATTATTTCGATTTTCATTATAAGCTTGATTTTATCAAAACCTGAAATACTCAAAAATTATAAAAATTCTCAAAAATAAAAATTATAAAAATTAATGAAATAATTGTTAATAAATTTTGAGAAATTTTTAAACATTTAAAAGATGATCAAAATCTAAAAGCCAGAGTGGTTTTAGGACAGGGAGATCAACGGCTGATGTAGTATGGTGCCATAGATGGCAATGTGCTATTCAACAAAGATTCCGGAGCTCAAAGACTATCCTTTGGACGTGGGGAATTTCGAAAACGGACGAACAAAACCTTGACTCCTTTCACAGAAGGCAACTTCGGTCTCTCTTGGGACTAAAGTGGCCAATGCGTGTAGGGAGTGAAAATTTATATAGAAGATACGGTTCCGGACCTCTGAGCACCATGATCATGAAGGCTCGCTGGAGATTGTTTGGCCATATTCTCAGATTGGAACAAGACACGCCAGCAAACGTCGTCATGGAAGAATACTTCGATACGTCAGGGAGAAGTTCAGAGGTCGTCCAAGAATAACTCTTCCGGAAGTCCTTAATGGTGACCTGAGATCAGTAACCAGACAACTAAAGGACGGTGAAGACCTTAGTAGTCTGCGGCACTTGGCATCGGACAGGAGGGATGGGAAAGGCTAATTAAGAGGATTGTTCAGACGCGGCACGAATAGAATTATAGTTTATATGATTCTATGTAGTTGCTTATAATAATAATAATCAAAATCTAACCGTATGCTGTCATGTGATTTTTGTCTCTTTCGCTATGGAAAGTGCCGGAGCTCTCGGACATTCATCATACACTTTTTCCAACGACAAATTAATCTTATTTTAGTCTCCTCAGAGGACCACTACCGACGCTGGTAGCTATGTGAGCTTATTTCCAGAGAGGGATTAGTCATGCAGTCGAGATTACTGTCCTCTAACTTTAATTTTTTGTTTGAGGATTAATGGAGTTTAACAAAAAAGGTTCCCCCTTCTTTTGTCTGTCAGATTTATGCGCTATTTAGTAAACAAAATATCTGTCTAACCCATGTCCACTTATAAGACACTCTTCCCATTTGATTAAGCCTGGTTAAACTCAAAAGTCTCGTCCACCATCCTATCAGACTGACAGCTTGTCATTTCGAATGTGACATACTTACGTCTTTGCCATGTGCGGATGGGAAAAAAGGAATGGAAAAGGTTTCATACAAATCAGAGTGGCAATAAATGTCTCGAATATTTTTGCTGATTCGAAAATTCAATATCATTTTATTGACTTTACAACTTGCACTTTTGTGCATAAAACACATATTTTAATAATGTCTGGGGAATCACAACATTGATTTTTATAACTTAAACCAAGAAGAAATTAAGAATCAGCAACTAATTGAGCGTATCCAGTTACTATGCCCGTAGTCGTTGAGAGATAAGTCCTTCCAAATACACAATCCATCAAGAACCAAATAAAAGAGAAGAAATGTCCAACACAAAGTCACAACTAATTAATCCAAGGAAGGAACCCAAAGGAGAATGTGCCAACCAAATCCATCTTTAGTAGTCCATTACAGGCTTTCGTTTCTGAATAGAAGTAGAGAAGTAGTTCTGCCTTCTTCCATTTTCATTACAAGTCCTACCGTCGCGGCCATCCCTTAATTCTTCAGCGAAGAGTTTTCATAGTGTAATCTTTCCAGTCGATTTGGTCAGGGAGAAGTCGCACAATTGTTAGTAAATTTGGTTTTAGTTTAGTTAGTTGAGACACACATATCATTAAAGTTAGATTGCATAAAATTGCATAAATTGTATTTTAAGATAATTCTTATTATCAATCTATTGATTTTGAAACTTGCACTTTTCGACATGAAACATGTATTTTAATTATTGTGGTCTGTATAGTTAATTTGTATAACAACTTTAACTTAGAGAGAGGTTATCAGTTTAGCAACTAATTAAGCCTATCCTGTCCCCATGATAGCAATCGAAGAGAGACATGTCCTTTTAAGCACACAAGTCCATCAAGAACCTGAGGAAATGGAAGAAAAAATTTAGTTTTTAGATGTCTAGAAGCACCTCCAATGAGTGATCCAGTAGTATGGTAGAACAAATAATCTTTTAGGCGTCATCTTATTACTGGTCGCCAACTGAGACAGGTGGATCAAATAGACATATTAAAAAGATACGTCGTCAGGTGATTCCAGCCTCCTTTAGCATCCGCCTTATTCTTTCATGGGACACCGCTGGATTTCGGAGATGGCAATCGAGCTCCCGTTCCCCTCACAGATTCTCGAACGGAGATGGCATTAACCATGAGGGTCTCCGTGACTGTTCTTGACTGTTGCTTGAAAGACATTAATTTTCTTTAGGTTGCTATAGGACAGGTTTGTGTCCCATGCCGAACCACCATAGCTAATTGTCGGTTGAATATAAAAGTAGCTTAATGTTGAGTAGAAACAGTCTTTGTAGTATCCAAGAAGCGTTTTTACAAAATTTAGTTTTCGTTGGAAAGAAGAAATGACGTGACTGACATGCTTGTTGAAAGTCATAAAGGGGTCGCATGTTATCCTCAGTATTTTGATAGAGTTAGTAGAGGGGATTGACATTCCATTAAGGGTCAAAAAAGGTGCCAGTTTTTTAGTATTCTATTTGAAGTAAAAACTATTGTGCTAGACTTTTCAGGGTTTGTGTACTCATAAGCCAACTGCGCAGGTTGATCAGTAAATCTAAGCGGGTACCCGCTGTGTGAACACACTGGTCTCTTGTTGCTACAATAATACAAAAATTAAACTATATTATCTAATTTTAATTCCATTAGATGTAGATTTAAAAATTTTAATTAATTAACTTAAATATTATTTATTTTTTGATTTTTCGCGGTTCGGCTTGATTGCCTTGTTAACTTTTAAATTTAATTTTTAGAAGGCATATGATCCTAAATAAGTCAAATTCGGTCAAACTCTTTGTTAAAAATAATTTGTCTGTCAGGCTGAATCCACTGAACATCAAAATGATACCACGTGACTTGAGAGAAAAAATATTTGGTCCCGATGAGGTTAGTCGCCTAAGGAAAGTTAATAGAAAATATACAACGGCGAGGCAGTTAAAAAGGCCAAAGAACATCACTCAATGTTTATTGAGAAGAAAAATGAGGATTTATCTGATGATCAATGTGCTTATTTTGAAAAATTTTCTCAAAATTACCAAAATTTCCTGGATCGACGATTTCTACTTTTTTCCCACAAATGGCAAAGGACTTGGCCCTTCCATACATAAGACTTGCAAACAAGCTGTGCAACTGTAACTCAATTCCACCAATCCCTGATACGCTACATATGAAAGAAGGTCCTAAACCTCTTATATCTAGGCTGGGTCAAATATAATGAAGATGGGTCGTTTGAAAAAGTCGATTACCCCGACGAGTCTGCCCTTGTTTTTGATGTTGAGACATTAGTGAGAGATCAAAGTCGGCCTGTCATGCTGTAGCATTATCCCCGACTAATTGGTTTTAAATTGTTTTAAAATTTGTACAGGTATGCTTGGTGTAGTCCGTATTTGATTAATTCTGACTATTACCACGGTTCAAGAAGACGCCTCAGTGATATCATTCCAATGGAGACTTCTACGACTGATGACCTGGCCAACCATGTCTCACGCCAGCCTCGACTTATTGTAGGACATAATGTTTCCTTTGACCGCTCTTTCATTCGAGAAGAGTATCTTTTACAGGTAATGGCCCCTATTTTAGTTCAGGGCACAAAAACGAGATTTATTGACACCATGTCGTTGCACATCGCTTGCTCTGGCTTCATAAGTGATCAAAAGATCGAATTAAGGCAAAGATCCATAGTGGATGATGAGAAGGAGGCAGAACTGTGGATGAGCTTAGGTTCTGCAAATTCATTAAAGGATGTTTACGCCTATCATTGTGGAGGTAAGCCATTGGAGAAGGACATTCGTGATATTTTTGTGAAAGGAACTGTTAATGACGTACGCCATTCCTTCGACGACCTTGTCAAATATTGTGCGAATGATGTTTTGGCTACATTCCACGTGTTTCGTAAACTCTTTAGATTGTACACTTCCAGGTACAGATACGTCCCTAAATTTAGGTTTCCGTCAGTCATTAGTTTCTCCGGAATGCTAGAAATGGGCTCTTCGTATTTGCCTATTAACGATAACTGGCAGTATTTTATCCACCAATCACAGAACAAATTTTACGACTACGAAAGGAAAATTAAACGACTTTTGCTGAACGCAGCCAACAGTGCCGTCACCGCTAAGGAAGAATCAGTTAACTGCCCTTGGACGTGGAATCTTGACTGGACGACAGTTCCCTATAAACATAAAAAGAATACAAAGGCTTTAACCACCAAAGAGTTAATCTCTAAACTATTTATGAATGAAAAAGTAAGCCACCTGAATTTTCTGAATGACTATCCCCAGTATTGAGTTTTCTTTAACGGTAGATGGTATCGAAAATTGTGCGCCAGTCCTTCCTCAAATGAAAACACGACATTTGCTCCTTCAAATTTAACACTTTCTCAACGAATTGTTCCAAAGTTGCTGAAACTAAGTTATTTTGGATGTCCTCTGTTTTATCATTCCATATATGGTTGGGGTTTCCTTGTCCCTTCTCTCGGACCTTCGCAATCCTCAGTATCTGACAGTCTTTTTCCATATCCGGCAAAGTTTATTAGTTTGAGTAATCCTTTAGATTTGCTCTTTTCAATATCCTCAAATATTTTTGCAAGAATTTTGAAAAAACAAACGCTGGGGAGATTTTTTCATTCAAATTTTTAAATGATTTGGTTACTGCTGGACCAGACTCTTTGAATGATATCAATTTCCGTGATGAAGTCTATTTTAAGGTTCTCTTCTTAAATATCCTCGTAGCTGGGGACGTGGTTTAGTCGGCATTTGAGTACAAATTATAAACGGCGCGTTACGTTGGATCAAAATTCTGATGGAATTCCACTTTCTTGGAATTTCTGTGTTTTCTCTCGCAAAGTATTTGATTTTTTGCATTCCTAGGATTTCACAGAGCGTAAAACTAACATTGTTCTGTCAAAAGAAAATGTCGATAAATTGCAGAATGGAGATTTGGTCTCCGAATTTTCTCCCGATTCAACGAATCTTCTAACCTGGGCTACAACTCTTTCATATTGGCGTAATAATCTTGACCGAATCAAGTTTGTTACTTGAAGTTTATTTTTTGGTCTCAATACGTCGTTTGGCTAAACAAATCTGAGATTCCTGAGTCTTTTGGTGAAGGTTCATATGGTGCAATTCTCCCTCGTGTGGTTGTCTCGGGGACAGTGACCAGGCGTGGAGTAGAACCAACGTGGTTAACTGCTAGCAACTCAAAGGTACGAATTGATTTACATTTTCTAGGTTGATCGTATTGGTAGCGAGCTTAAAGCGATGATTCAAACTCCAAAGGGCTACCACTTTGTAGGTGCGGATGTTGACCTGCAAGAGTTATGGATTGCTTCACTTTTGGGGGATGCATATTTTTCTGGAATTCATGGTCGTTAGTGAATACTTACTTTAGGCAGCACAGCCTTTTCATGGATGCTTCATCAGGGCAGTAAATCTTTGGGCTCAGACCTTCATAGCAGAACTGCAAAAATAATTGGCCTTTCCAGGTCTCAGGCAAAGGTTTTTAGCTTATTTATCGGAGATATTCAATTTTTCCAGAATTTATGGAGCTGGAGTAAATTCAGCAGCTGCTATGATGAAGAGTTGTGCTCCCCATTTATCAAGTACTGAAACATTGTTGAGGGCCACACAACTATATCGGGAGACTAAGGGGAAACGTATAAAGTTTACCAATTTGTTATTTTTGATAGAAGTCCGTCAGGATTTTACTGGACTGATGGAAGGTTGGTTTTTGTTTTTTATTCCAGCGAGTCTGATATTTTCAATGTCATGGAAAAGATCGCTTATTCGAAAGATCCACGTACTCCAGTCTTGCGTGGTCTAATATCTCAAGCCTTGACTCCTTCTGCTGTGGGTACTAAGGTCTTATCAAATTTTATCCAAGTATTCTCGTTCACGGTTAAATTGGGTGATACAGAGTTCTGCCGTTGATTTCTTGCATCTTCTCCTTACGTCGACCTGCTGGCTTATGTCCCATTATGGTATTGAAGGGAGATTTGCTCTGAGCATCCACGATGAGGTGCGAATTATAGTAAAGTCATCACAACGGTATGAAATGACATTGCTACTACAAATTGCCCATGTTTTAACGAGATCTGCATTCTCTCATTCACTTGGAATGGAAGACTTGCCAATGGTAAGTGTTATTACTTTTTTCAGAGTGTTGCATTCTTTTCATCTGTGGAGATTGATAAGTGTATTCGTAAAGAAGTCGATGATTCGTGTATTACTCCTTCTAATCGACTGGGACTATCCAAAGGTTACAATATTCCTGATGGCGAATCACTTGATATAAATAAGATCATTGATAAACTCAATTAAATATATTTTTGTATTGTTTGTTTCATGACTTATTTATTTGTTTATGTGTATTTTCAGTAAGCCAACACTGGAAAATGAATCTTCATTCTGTATTGCGAAAATTGTCTTTAATCACTAATATGAAAATTATTTGCGAAAGATCGTCTAATGATGTTAAGACACTCACGGATGGGGATATCTGAATGGTGTAGTGATAAAACGGAAAAAATTGCGTTGCAATCATGAGGAATGAATTTATTTAATCTGAGTTCGTGCAACCTTCAGTCACTCATTGGAAAATTGAAAAAGTTATTGCATCGACCTGGAGACCTACGGGGTCGATGTAATTTGTTTTGGAATGACCATCCACTGTGGGCCAGTGTTTAGCAACAGCTAAACGTGGATAAAAAATCAATTTTGTCGGTTATATTTTGTATACGTTTTAAAATTCAAAATCAATAAAGTGAATAATTAACTAACTAAATATCAATAATGTTATAGACTTTTCAGCACAAAAGGGGAGCTATAAATTAACAGAAACGATTTGATTTCATTCTGACATATTTCTCTATGTTAAAAATTCAAACTCCAGAAGGTACCACTTGTTTAAAATAATCTCGATTTTGTGGAAAAAAATAATTTAAAAAGCAAAAAAAATGTAAGAAACTAAACATATACTATAAATGCGTTTAAATTTATTTATGATAAAATTAATTTATTTAAATTATTCGAATTTGCATGTTTTTTGAAAATTATTGGTGATTTGTTTTCCACCTATAAAAATACCACAAATGACTGAAAACACCCAAACATATGGGAAAAATATCATACTAGCAGGCGCATGTGCTGGAATTACTGAACATAGCATTATGTTTCCCATAGATTTAGTAAAGGTGATTCATGTTTACAAACATTTTCAGACACGTTTACAGTCGATTGCTAAAATTGAAGCATATAAAAGTGCGACTGATGCTGTAAGAAAAATAAGAGGCGATGAAGGAATTCGTGGGTTGATGCGAGGACTCAACATTATTGTTTTGTCAACTGGCCCAGCACATGCTCTATATTTCTCGACATACGAGTTTTTGAAGTCTCACTTGAAGACACAAACTCTATGCTCGAATTTTGGAACCAACTATGGTTTTTGATTTTGCTAACGGTTTAGCTGTTGCTGGTGGCTGTGCTGCTTTTATGCACGATTTATTGATGAACCCTGCTGAAGGTTATCACTTGATCTCTAATCTTAGTTGTCAAGCAGAGAATGCAAATGAAAAATACTACATACAGGAAAACCTTCGAATGTCTGCGAAGTATTTACATTAAGGAGGGGATGATAGGGTTTTACCGTTCCTTTCCATTATCATTCTCCATGAACCTGCCAAATGCAGTAGTCCACTTTCCAATATATGAGTTCTCTTTGCATTTGCTACAACAAAGTTTTGAACCGACCTTCGTTCATAATCTAATCGCCGGGAGTATTGCTGGTGGATTATCGGCCGGATTAACCACTCCCCTTGATGTTATTCGGACATTGATAAACACACAGGAGCAGTCAGTCAGAGAAGATAAAGGAATCCTGACGATTAGAAATTCTGCATTTGCTATTTATGAATATAAAGGCATCATGGGGTTCTGGAGGGGATTGTGGCCGAGGATGCTATATGCTTTCCCAAGTTCTGGCATTTGCTGGTGCACCTATGAAATATTAAAAAAATTTCTTGCTCTACCCAATGAACCATTTTTTGACTGAAATTGCTTAATACAATAAAATTTTCAGCTTTTATTATGTCTGAATCTCTGAGTTAAAAATTGACAGCTAATTAAGTGCAAACAGTTCTCCTTAAAACTAAAACCACGTGGCCCCATGTGTTGCTATGTGGCTAGTTGGTTGGAGATTTCTGCTTGTTTTGTTTGTTCTTCCTCTTCTCCTTCCTACTAGAGTGGCGCCCAGTGGCAGGCTAGCACGAAAAGGATCATTTGCTCTCCCCAATTCTACTGGAGGGGTTCGATAATGACAAATTGATGAGATTTCAATATCTTTGTATTTCAAAAAACTAAATTTACTTTAATTTGTTATCATTAGCTAATTTAGCAAAAACAGTAAGAAGAGAGTGCAGAATATCCTGCATTTTGTTGTTCAGTGATTCACTCAATTTTTCGTTTTTCGCGTTACCAAACTCAGATCGAACATTATCAATCAATTAACTATAACATTTGGACAAATTGTCATTCAAGTCTCTACAATAAGTCGTAATTGGAGTCGAAAATTCGATGAATTCTTCAATGTCACAATAAGTTAATCTTCCGAGAGAAATGAGTCTCTTTAACGTCTCGCATCCAATAACTGCTTGCGAACTCGGAGACCTCATACTATTCCTGCGTTGTATCAGATTTTTATGGCAGTTCTTATCCATGGATTCATGAAGTACATATTTTGAATCTACAAGCTGTGACCTGCTCTCACATTCACGGAGAAAATCAGTGATAAAGCTGTGCAAGCAAGTGGGGGACATTTTACAAAGCATCTTGTAAGATTGGCGGTCATAAATGTTCGACAAAAAAGCGACTTCACTCATTACTAGGGGATTCATTCCACTTTTTTGGGAGAGCTTGGAAATTGTAATTCTGCGGAGACGGCAGTTGTTTAAAAGCAGGCAATATTTTTGCAGCGATAAAGAAGGAAACGAAGATATCTTTGAGGACAAAACCTCTTTATTTGAACGCAGCTTTGTCTCCAGGTTTTGAAGAGAAAGTAAATAATCTCCCATAAAGTACAGGTTTTGTTCATAAAACTCAGTTATGACTCTCCTAGTTTGGATTGGCATAAATAAGAGCTGAGGGGTCGTTTTGAAGGCACCAAATAACAGCAAGAGTTCAATGACAAGCAATTGATTATTTTTTATCGCTTCTGTTAGGACGCAATTCATATCTTCAACCGCAGCTCCTTCAGTGATATGCAAAATTCTGAAAAGCCCCAATATATCACCAAGCTCGAGCATATCGAGCATAATTTGTCGAAAACTAGCGGTATTCGAATAATTGCCACAATTCAGAAGATACTTTGTCTGATTAGCTGGAGATATAAAACTCTTCTCCAAATACTTTGAGCGAATGTATTCTTCTTTAAATTTCGAATTTGCCATTGGTTTGCTAATGTCTGGTTTGAATTTGGCAATATTTTCCTCAAAAATGTCATTTGCTCTCAATTTTCTGAGATTTATAAATAAATTCCTCTCTCCCAGTCTCCAGTTTTCTCCACAAAGTAATTTGATCTCAAATAAAGAGAATGAAAGCTACCAAACTGAAGTGAAATCCCATACTGAGGTGGATAGCACAGCACTCGTGGCATAAAAGGGCAGCAAAGTTGATTGAAGCGAATTGAGGATCCGAGGTACCACAATCACTACACACCAGCATTAAGGGGTTTCTTTAACACTTGAACATTCAAAATGATAACATTACCTAATTATGATATTTTTGAACATTGATAAATATAATATAGTTAATTGTATTTTATATTTTTAATATTTTATGAACATAGATAATTTTATTTATTTTAAAATTATTAATATTTTCTTTTTTGGTGGTCCTGGGGTTTTAAAATAAATAAATAGAGAATTTTATTGGTAAAACAAATTCGTCACTAATTAAACTAGAGAAAATAAAAAAATAGTTAATCAGGGCTGGGAATCAAAAATCCTCTTCATTGGAATTCAAAAATACTTCTCATTAGGGACCTCTCCAACCCTACAGCCCAGACTATCCTTGTCACTCTATATGAAAATCCCTGATCAAAAGAAAAATTATTATGACAAGTGACCTGTCTCGCATGCTCTCATCAATTCCTTCCAGCCCAATGGCCGGGGTCTTTTGAAATATATTCGGTTTTGTTTCTACAAGAACTATCCGAAGACTCGATGTTAATAAAATACTACGCCAGCCCCGTCCTCCAATATACCAATCAGAATCGTCTCTTCCGATGGATATCCGGGTAAACCTGACTCAACTACGATGTAGGTACCACACCTCTCTACCGTCGTACGTAGGTAAACTGGGTGATGTAAAAGATAACCTCTGTTTCTTTTGCAACTTATCTGAGTTGACAGTAAATCACTTTTTTGAATATCCTGAATTAGTACAATGTTCGTCTACAATGCCAAGACCAACCGATCTATGGGATCGACCGGCATTTGCTACGTCCTACTTAATAGCCGCTGGTCTCTTACAAGTTAGTGAGGACGAGGTAATTAACTAACTTTAACGTGGCATTATGTGGCCCTCCAATTATGTAAGTTCTGTACACGTTGTACTGGAATCGCCCTATAAGCAAGAATATACACCATTAGAAGATACCATTCTAACTATATGAAATCACACTGACAACAGACCAATTCTAAAGTTCGAGTAACTGAAGGACATTCCAGGATTCTGGTCCCTCTTCGTCTCGTCGTACTAAGTATTTGAAAAATAATTCTTTCATAGGTCGTTTTTTCTGATATTTCTTTTCAGCATTGGTTTTATTTCCTTGGATATCCACAAGGCCATAGATTCCGTATTAAATAAAAGATTGGAAATCTAAAGTCAGTCTAGTTAACTATTTAGTTGTCGGAAAGGTCCAAATGGTGTCCCTTAGGGATTATCTAAAATTCCGTGTTATTCAAACTATTTTTGGTAGACCTTGCTACCCAAGAAGCAGGGAATTTGAACAAAGATGCCGTGACTAGATTTCATAGAATGATTACATGTTTGACTGAAAGAAAACTGTCATCATTTAATTATGAGAAGTTTATTACTACACTTAGAAAAAAATGGTGAATGATACAATAATTCTTTTAAGTAAACAAAGAAAAAGCCTGTGATTCAAATTTGAGATGCATTTATACTTTTCAAAACCGAGTTCTTATCTAAATAGAATATCGAGGTAGTAAAGTGCCCGGTTAGCTCAGTCGGTAGAGCATGGGACTCTTAATCCCAGGGTCACGGGTTCGAACCCCGTATCGGGCTTAACTTTTTAGAATTTGTTTTTATAGTAATAATGTTTTATTTAACAATAAATTATTATTTATTAGATATGGGGGACAGCGGCTGCTGACATTAAGAAGTAAGCGTTTCCGCGGACAACTGCGATCCCAATTCGTTGCCTCAGCCAGACCGCTTCCCGCACGTCTTATTATTAAAAAAAATAATAATAGATCGACTATTTGGATGTTGTCTGTGAAGGTGGTTTAGAGTTTAGTTGAATGAAAATCAAGTTAATACCTGTCAATGATTGTAGAGGAATTAAATACGAATTTATCCAATTATTTTCACAAACAAGATATTTTCATTAGTAAGTATTTTGAATTTAATTATGCAGGAATATTTAAACATGGATTGAATAATACGCATTTGTCAGCGAAACGGGCTCACGGTTTATCTCATGCGATCACATAAAGAATGCGTGAAATTCTGAGAACAGTGAACGAAGATAAATCTACTAAGAAAGCCAATAATCAACTGACTGCGCATTTTTTTATATGTCACGGTTCGATGGTCGACTGTAAAAAAATTTAGTAAAATTTGGTGGGGTAGTTGGTTTTCCATATCGGATTTACAACAAAAGTGATGTCCGAGTAAATATTTAGCTTCCTTATTCATATCTTCCACACTAAAACATCCCTCAATCATGGAATACCATACGGAACACCACTAAGACTTACTCAGGAAAGCAATGTCTCCTGACTATCCTCTCGGGCTGAAGATCAAGCAATATCTAGACGCCTGCCGAAAAGAAGCCTTTCCCTTTGTAAAGATTAATCCAGGACTTTAAAACTAACAACAAAAGAATGTCAGATATGGACACTAGGATCGCTTAGCTATTCCTGCATTATTCCATCCAAAATACGTGACTGGTAATAACAACTTTTTGTTTTTGTTATTTTGAATATTCTGTTATGACGGATTAGTGCATATTTAGCACGAGATTTTAAAGGTCGTCGCCGTGAGTACTCGCAAACTGATGAATGGGACTAATTAATTCCTCTAGTCATTTTCCACAGATCTATCCGAAATAAATCAAATCAACCCTCAGTACTTTCACTACCAGCCTCAGGTCATCACAAAGAATTTCATGAAGTATCGTACACAGACGCCCATGGAATCTTTCCTTAGATGCTGCAAAATAGTTATCAATTTGCTGACGAGTTTGAGTCCACTCTTAAAATATAACCAAATAAACTCAAGCGTTCCTCTGTGACTAGAATCAAGTTTTATTTAATTAAAACTAAATATTAAAATAATAATTTAAATTTAATGGAGCATGGCGACTCTAATTCTGGTGGGAAAATTCTTCATTCATTATTATTCATATCCTTATTTATTGTATTTGACATTTTAAATTATTCTAAAATGTCGCCAAGCACTAATACAATCGATAGTGATCACTCTAATACCAGACATCTTAGGTTTCTTGTTTGGTATTATTTATATATAATTATTAGTAATTCCTGAGGTTACTCACAACTTTACAATGACATTGCCTATGAACTCTCACATCACCTTCCCCCACACTTTGAATTCTCTCTCGAACTTGCTTATCCTAATTTTCCCTCAATCTAATATGCTCTCTACTACAGATACTTAAGTTTGTTGTGCCTCTGCTAATAATCCTCCAAGTCAATATATTCCAATATGTAAATCTCTCGACTCCCCAAATATGGATGGATGCTCTCAATAACAGGGTTATGAGTTGTATTACTTGCTTTATCCTTATTGGCTTTATACACAGCGTACTGTCGTACACAGGTGCATTCGAGGTGTTTTGTGATGGTATTTATTGATTATAATCATAGGGAAACTAATTTATTCTAAATTGGAGACAGGGAATATCCCCACGGTGGCAATGTTATTACAACTTATACAATAATTGCATTCTGATATGACGTGGTCTTCACCAATTTAGGAGATTGCCGACAAGACAGAATAACATTATTGTTTTTAATTTAACCACATTCAAATTGCTCCATTAGGCTTTATGTTGGTTATTTAAAATCAATCCAATATGCAAATGAATACATCGGGTTTCGCTTTGCCGTGCTCTCTAATGGTGTTTATACTAGTTTCTTCCGTTCAATTTTTTAGTTATAGAAATCGGTCCTTGGTTTGACTCTCCCCACTGGCTACTTGCGCGAAGGTTTCTTCTCCTTTGACTAACAATGCCTCAGGACTGGTCCTGAACGAGGAAGAAATCCCATGCAAGAACACAGTCAAGATCTTTGAAGTAACTTTTGACACGTTGATGACATTCAGCACTCATGTGTATAAGTTTGTCAACGATTCAGTACGGAAGCCCAACTGTGTAAAAATGCTGCTTTCATTTAAAAAAATAGAATTCAACATGAGGCAACCACAAGCAATTGTTATGTCGCTTGGGGAAAAAACTAGCGAGAACAAAAATCGAAAAACTTGGCGTTGTTCAATCAAGAGCCGCCCAATCTATTTATCAAATAACCGGCTTTATGTCAGGGCAACCACTTTCGATGTCCTTGTAAAGGAAATCGGGCGCTATGTACATCAATCGTGGGAAATCACCAGAACAACGTATTTATCGAAGAATACCATTAAAAGATGAAAACCTAGAGAGAAATACCAGTAAATGATGAAAACCATTTTGAGAGAAGCTGGGATCACCTGGTGGCTCTTTTTTTATTTATAATTAACTAACTTTTTGGTGATTTCCTAAAAAAGACAAGAGCTTTCTTCTTACAACCTCCACTTTTATCAACCAGCGTCGTTTGATTGACGCTACTTAAGTTTTTTCTTTATTAATTTTAGTGAATATCTCTCCAAAATATTTGTAGCCTTATTCATACATGAATTGAGTAACTCCACACCGTGGACACAATCTATATCGTTCGCATGGATTAGTTATACTAAACGTTTTTTTGGATAACGAAATTTTTTAGAACGTCCAAAGCATCTTCCATGTAAACTGGAGAGAGAACTGACGAAAGTGAGTCACCACGAAGACTATGAATAGTTTTGTTAATATTTTCATGTTAGTTTTACCCACCTTCACCATCAAACAAACATCTACCAACAAAAATCTTATAATCATTGAAAACAAGTGGTAGTTTATTCCGAAAGTCACTCCCAGAATGTACGTTATTTTTCTGTGTCTTTTGGATATGCCCTTAAGCCAACGATAACTCCAGAAGAAATCATCGGTTGACCTTCCCCGTCTAACGATAACTCTGATGTCACCTCTCAATGCCTTGAATAGTTCATTATCAAAGGATTTTTTCAAATTGTTGATTCATATTTCAGCAATTTCCCATAAATATTGTCAAAACCAGCCGCTCTGTTATTATTCAAACGCTGGAGTTATTCAAGAATTTAGGAATCTGTGAGCGCCTTATTAAATTAACGAGGTTCTCCTTCGAACTGCTAAAGAGGTGAAATGTCATTAAATTGCTGGGTAAAGTGATCGGCTTTAATTTCCATACAAAGAAGCAACAGAAAACAGTGAAATTGAAGAAAATTTAAAAATAATATCAGCAAACTACTAAATGAATTGAATAATGAAGATTAAAAAATGTCCTAATATAGAAGAAGCCGAGATCAGGTAGCATAGTGGTCAGTGCTGTCGGTCATAATTACCTGTGGTTAATCCCATATTGTTACTATTTGGTAAAAGGTTTATGTTATGCTCTTTGTCTTCTTTAGCTCCTTAGATGTTTCATGAATGCTCCTAACTGTAGAGACACCTAGTGTCCTTCTGGCTCCAGGAAAGAGTTTCCATAATGGGGGAACGGACGGACTCGCACGATTCCCATTCTTCCTTAACGGACGACAACAAGAAGGGCCACATTATTTCTTGTCCTGATCCACTTTCGATCCTTAAGCCGCATCAGATATACCTATCCCATTTCTGAGAGCATCTGAGAGAACACCGATCGAAGGGACCGGTGGTCCTATTAGAGGTTAAGAGTTATTTGACGTCTAATTAAGGTATATCTATCTTCCACTGTCATAGTGGGACTCATCCTTTCCAAACATAATATCCGTTCATAACCCCTTAGTAAATTCATCGCAGTAAAATCACGAAAATAATCACTAATTTTTCTATCATTTTAACAAATAGACCTACACACGTGGTCCATTTCGTTGATTAGCACTTAAAATTAACACCTTTTTTAGAGAATTGAACTTTTCGATATCTTTTATCTTAAGGACTTGATCACATGGTTCCTATCGCCGATTTAATCTCCAAAATCAAATTTTTACAGCAATATAAAAAATCAAAATTTCGACCTCTTCTATCTAGGAAACGCTCACGTGGTCTTGAATTTACCTAGAACCAATGGCAAGTGTCTCTAGCCAAATGGTGAATAACTTGTCACTAATGTCTTTGTTCTGTTTTCAAATAAGATATTCAATTCAAAAATAACAGTATGTGGGTTTGAAAATTCTAAAGTATAAAGGAAAAATCAAAGATCGATTCACAATCTTATGTCTAATTTCACCACATGGGAGCTAAAACTAATAAATCACGTAACAAGCCCCATAGCAACCAAGAAAGTAGTTGAAAATTGTACGTTCCCACCACATTTATAATGCATATAACAAATCATACATTTAAATTTTAAAAATACTCAAAAAGTAAATATTTAATTTGTCAAAATAAAGATATTACCATTTCAAGTATTTCTGAATAGTTTTATAATCTTGAATCTTTTGAGTAGGTCCTAGACAACATCATTGCAAAGACAACCCACAGCAGCCAAAACGGGATCCTTGGAACGAATATAGTTAGAACAGATTTCACGTATGGTGCTTTCATCCACATCATTTATTCGTGCGTCCAATTCAGCATAGGAAATTCTCTTCCCATAAAATAATAGCTGTCTGCAAAAATACAATTTCTCAACCTCGCAATATCATCGCAAATAGGGGTGGAGCCGTCCAAATTGTACAAAAGAGTTGCTTTGAGCAGATTCTTTGCACTTTGAACTTCCGAATCACTTATGGAAGAGCATATTCTCTTCCTACAATTATAATATTGAAAGAACCATTCGTCTACAACGGCCGAAATCATACCAGAGGCATTTTTTTCGTCACTCACAAAATACACCCCCTGTGATAATTCAGAAAATTCAACCATAATCCAGTGTCATAGTAACACGTGTTGAAGGACTGAAAACAATACGCCAGTTTATTCGCTTGCACAGTTTTGGCGAGTTTAGAGGTCACATTGAGTCCACTAACTTGACTACAATCCCACATGCCCACAAGTGCGTTGGCAACCATCATAGGAATGCTATCTCCAGACCTCCAGCATGGCCCTTCCACAGCCAAAGCCGCGTGAACAACTTCAAGGCTAGGATCTAACACTTTAATCTGCGAGTCAATTTTTAAATCATTACATCCGAGCCTGTATAGACATATGGATAATCCTGATGGAATGGAATTTTTGAGCTTCCCAGGTGACCAAAATACTTGTACGCCAATTCAACAAGGGATTCGTGATCAACACCTACCAGAATTACAAACATATACCCCCCGAGGCTGCAAGTACCAACCTCTCAGCCTTATAATGAGTATTTATGTAGTCTATAAGGTCTTGCTGGTTGATCGACCTTGAAATCAAACATAAGCTCACCTTATGTTCTGAGGAGGTCCTAGAATTGTGTAGCTCAAAGAAGACCCACTGTACGCGATTGAATGTAAATGGTCGAAAACAACTTCCTGGAGATTTCCTTCAATTTCCTTAAAATTAGTTAGAAATTCATAATACTTGCATTTCTCGAAGAATAACACCCCTCTCTCGTTCAATCTCAACCTTTCCCAATCTACTATTCAAAATAATATCGGCCAAGATGTCAACGCCTAAATATTCTTAGGATACAAGGTTAACATTGATGCACGTGTCCATTGAGACATTTGGCATAGTAGGCAGTCATCTCTCTAGAAGTGTAGGCATTTAGATGCGCCCCAATTGTCTCAACTTCCATTTCAAGACCCATTTGCGATCGCTTATGAGAACCCTTGAAAAACATGTGCTCGAGAAAATGAGCTACTCCGTTATTCGAGTGATTTTCATATCGAGAACCAGCATCCAGAAAAAGACCCACCTTTGAAAAATAACTGAAACGGCATACAGTCGAAGTTGGTAAGTTCACGTGCTCGGTTGCAACACGAAGACCGTTTGGTAGTCTGGTAACAATCGTATTTTCACTTTTCTGACAAGCAGCATTAACGCTAAAAAACCGCTTATTAAAATTTATATACAAAAGTACCTTAAATAAAGAGAACTGACGAAGCATGACGAAGAGAATTCAAATTTATTATTATTTATAAATAATAATTTAAATTTATAGTATAACATTTAAAAGATTATAAAAATCGAAAAAATATTTATATATTTTAAATGCTAATAAGATTTGACGAGTGACTCCGTCATCAGTGGACTCTCACTGCGGAACTGGATAGTCAAAAAAAACTCACACACAAGAAAAGAAAATAGAAGTGAAGATCATTCCTTGGTTCTACGATTAGTTAAAATTAACTGTTTACTTAAATAAAGTGTGTGTCTGTCTATGCGGAGCTATAAATACCATGGCTCCGTAAAAAAGGCTGTTATTATTTAAATGGGATTATAAATATTTTTCATAATTGTGACGCAGTCTGATGACATCGGATCTGACAGTCGTGGGTTCGTATCGGAAAGATGAACTTTTTCAGCGAAGGTCTATTCTCGTCAAACAGATCCCACTCATGAGGCGACGAGTCTTTCTGGCTGGACGCATTAGTTGAAAGGGATATTCGTACTTTTCCCTGATTAATTACACTAGCGAAGATTATTATTATAAAAACTTTTCCGTCGAAGAATCGAGGTACGACGACTTTGAATGGATGTTCTTCTCCAAACTTTTCCATCACTTTGGAATCACCCCAGAAGAAGTCAATGGGTTCTCCCCAGTTTGTCACGAACATGGCTGAATCACTGGAAGTCTTTAACGTGGACTTGGTTACCTCCCTCTATAAGAATAATCTTATAAAGGAGTTTGTTTTGACTGAAAAGCCCGCTTATAACTCTCATGATAATTCAAAATACAGTTCCGTGAAGCAAACACAAATATTCGCAATTCTCTGCCACTCTACAGTTTCTACATGTTCACGGAGTTCCTTGAAGGCAATCTGAAGCTAGATTGGGCTTCATCATAAAAACTCAGAAAGTGACCCAGCTATAAGACTTCCTTCCCCAATTCATAGAACTGGAACTTGTTTTTTTTAACTCAAACAACTCCATTCTGCTGAAAAAATGCAACCAATTTGCCACCTCAGAGCCTACGTCAGCATAAGTCGATGCTTTGAAGGCACTTTGTATTGTCTCCCTCGTATGGAATATCGGGGACAACTTCTCTGCAACCCTACTAGACATGAATACTTCCATTTCCGTTAAAATATCATCAATGAGGGTATTTCCTCCACGACCAGTATTCATGTTTCTAGATTGTTCTCAAAGATCCCAGAAGGTCATGGAAATTCTTCAATTTGTCACTGCCACGGAATTTTCAGTTTTTAATTTTATGTGTTTGATTCGATCCCTTTTTTATCAGAGGAAGTTAACGGCCTCCAAAGTTGCAGGTTTGATCCACGAATTTATTCCCTTCGCTCCCAATGAGTTCTCTCTGCTTTCTCGTATCATTGAGGATAACTCCATGTTTCTACACGCTCAAAGGTATTCTTATGACTTATTGCAGAGCTAGAACGCCTTCCTTGCTGCCAGGCATCAAAAAAGGTCTCCACAGATCATAATAATGCACATTTGTACGAATCTCGAGCTCTGAATGTCTCTAATGGTTTGTTTTTTTCAAACATCCGCAAGCTGTACAACGATTTTTGTGTTCTTCCTGAGTCTGGGTCATTTCCCCTTATTTGGCGACTTTTTTTGAAGATTGAAGTAACTTTGATGTTGAATTGTTTAGAATGAGTTTGGTACGAAGAATGACCTTGATTCTGTGTATTTCCGAGGTATTCAGATTTGTCCATGGTGTAAGGTTTTGTTGGTTATTGAGTAAAGGATTTGTGTATGGATTATTTGGTGTATTCACCTGGGAATTTGGATGAGGTTGTAAGTGTATAGGTGGATAAGGAAATTCGTGTTAAAGTCCCAATTGAGGAGATTGAATTACTCATTGGAATTGAATTGAAGAAAATTGAATTGGACTATTAATATTTAATTTATATTTTAAAATCTTTTTTATTGTTTTTTATTTGTCTTTGTATGACAAAAGCCAAGCGGAAACTTAACATATTACGGGCAGTAGCTGGCCACTCAAACGGTCAGCAAAAAGAAAACTTAACTCTTCTCTACAAACAGTTCATCAGGACTACACTCAACTACGCCTCACCAAGTTGGGCCCCCTCAATCTCCTTGTCCCTTTCTCAAGAACTGCAGAAAGTGCAAAACTCGGCGCTGAGAATAATAACTGGCTGCTTAAAGTCAACCCCCACCGACCATTTACATTGGGAGTCGAAAATCCTCCCGCTCTATGACCACCTGGAAATGCGTAATTTACAATTCCTACGGCAGTCGTTCGACCCGAATCACCCAGTTCACGCTCTGCTAAGTAACAATAACCGCAGATACATACGCAGGACCCTCTTTGACCTACAAAGAGCCTTGTCGAAGATCACTCCCCCCTCAAGAAGACTCAACTTGGACCCGCCGAATCCATGATTTCATCTCAACACGGGCCATTAGGACACTTCAATATAACAAAGTCTTGGAGCGCTTCCCCCCTGATATGAGTCCAACAGAAAAATCGCTCCGAGGAAGATCAGAATCGGACTGGCTCGCCTACGATGTGGACACCACCCTTTTTTGGCTGGCAGAGTAGTTCGGGACCTTTTTCCCTGCCCTGGACCACCGGATGCAAAAGTCGAGGATCTCTGGGAGCGGCCTGTCCGGACTGCACGCTCTCTGATGGTCGCCGGCTTCCCACTTGCTGGCGAAGCCGGGGTTAATAATTTTAATTTTGTCTTTATATTAATGGTCTTTGATTATTGAGTCAACTCACAAATGTAACAACATTTTTATTAAAGACAAGGTCGTAGCGATATTTATGGGGATTACGTTTTATTAAAAATCCTGCCAGGAGGCCTCGATTTTTTTCGCAGTTTTACCCACTCTAGCTTCAAAGCATCGTCTGGACGTACGTGTCCACTCTGGTCCTCAGAAGAAAGCACTTGATCCGTTCCACTACCACGCTCCTTACTGAGTTGGTCAGCGTTTCCTCTTTTTCTAGTGCTTCTTCACCTACGAAGGGTCAGCTTGATCGCGATCCTTCTAGTCTTATCAAGAAGGTTGATTATTGTGTCTCTCTCTTGGGCGAAAATACTACCCTTCACATCCGTAGATGAGAGAGCAGAATAATTCTTTCAAAAATTGAGATAAAGGTCTCTTTTTCAAATCGAGTTTCTGTACGCAGAAGTTCCACAACTGTGGTTCTGGGTAGGCTTATGTGCTTGCAAGGACTTGTCAATCAATTTCGGAATCTGTGGAGACTGAATGTCCTTAATTAGCTGTTTACTGATAATTTTTTTCAGTTTGTTTGAGGTCAATAAAATTAATTATTAAATAAGTCAAAAAACTTGCTTCTGGATTGAATGCATACCTCCTACGATTTGTGTGAAAATGCTCTCAGTCATCCTTTTCGGCTATCCCTCTTTTTCAAGGTCATAAATGGTTTTGTAAACAATGGCAATAAACGTTACTTTTAACTGAAATGATACGTTGCTGATATCTTGAATTCGACATTTTTACCCGCATCACTAACAGCCTAAAATTATCACATTAAGTTAACATTTGACTTTGAGGAAGTGTCATGGAAATGGACCTATTTCTCCATATATCTTCTGAAGGAGATACCTGGACTATTGGAGGATGGATTCGGTCGACACAAGTAGACGTTCTCCCTTGGGCTCATTCCTTGGTTTAATTGGTTATGACTGTTTGCGCTGGGCTTACTTAAGATTCTAAGCCTGGGGTAAATAAATAAATTGTGACGTAGATTCGTCGCTAGGATTGTGATTATTCGTTAAAATTATGACGTAACTCTCTAGCAATGCATCATTAGTTAGGCTCCCTCGCCTGGTTGAACGTTTATCCTTTATTCCTCTCTTCTTTCTTTATTCTCGTTCTATTATAATGGTGTCGTTTTATCCACCTGTTTTAGATGACGCCCGATTGACACAAAACACCTCAGAGAGATTAACACTCTCATTCTTACTATTCTTTAGGGCCATGAATGATAGTCTCAATCAGGGAGATGAAATTATTTCTTGATTCCCCTTGTATCATAAATAACTTTGACATATCTCTGAAATAGAGCTCTATTCTGTTCCATCCTTTGGAGTAAAAAGTATTCTTTCTTTCTAAGTATTAGCCATTGTGGAGACCCTTCCACTGAAGTAGCTATGAGAGGGATCATTTTCTAATGCCATCCAGGTATTGGGTGTCTCCTGAGTCAGATGGATTCAAGAATTGAAGAGGCCGAAGAGCAGAAACAAAATTCTTTACCAATTAGGTAGCAATGTGAAAATCCAACCCAAATCTGAAAAAGCTTCCCTGACAATATATATGTTAGACAACATATGTCAACAGAATAGGAAATATCAATATCACTTAAGTAGGTTTTTCATACGCCACATGGAATAAAAAATATTTGATTTTCGGTAAAAATGACTAATACTAATTAATAGCCTTCTGGTTTTTGAATTTATATTCATTATTTTACTTTTCAGACAACTAGAACATTTTTAATTTCCAAATATTTAACCCCACCGACACAATTTACACGCTGTCACCATAGCAACCGAGATCAACTGAGGAAACCATTGATTTATATTGACGTTATGACTTCGTATTGTGGCTAGATTTTCTGAGCTCTTGAGAAAAGACAAAGACTTCCTGCTTGTAGGTCATTTTCATTAATTATTAGTCATTCATAAAAAATTTCAAGAAAATGTTATTTCTAAGTGCTTATTGACAAATTTGTTTAATTTTTGCTAACGGACTTCAAAAAAGTAGGAACTTAAAAAAACGCCAAAATCTAGATCACTGATCCTCTAATATTATAAATACAATTTTTATGAAAACTGGATTCAGTCTAGATCTGTACTGTTCCATATGCGGTAGATGACACAATAATTGTTATGCATAATGTCGAGTAGGGAGAATATGGTGCAAGCGGAACCCTAAGGATTCATATGCTCATAGGAAACGCGAAAGTGTTATTAACTAACAACACCAGTAAAATTAACTGTTTTATTTCATTTTTGCTAATAATTTTTTTTAAATCGAGGTCACTGTAAATATTTGGTTCCGAAATTTTTATCGAAAATTAGCTAAAAAATGATTTATGAGACTTTTATTGCTGTTGGCTACTCGAGCGAATTTCCCTGGCAGTTCAGAAGGGATTATAACACAGGCTAACTTTAATTTAGTTTTTGAAACAAAAAATAACAATTCAATAAGGGTGGACGAAATATTTCCACAATATATAATCGGGAAAGAATTGACGGTTTATGCAAAAATATAGGCTATTTTTGAATGGATGGCAACATTTTCTCGTCATTGTAGGAAAAGTATCAAAAATCAAAGAATATAAGATAAAAGTACGACACGGAGAATTTTGATTACAAATTTATTTTTATTATTCAACAGTCTCACGTAGAATTAGATATCGTAACAAATCCCAAATGAAATCAAAAATTGTTTACAATGGTAAATTTATTTGACATTAAACCGCTAAATCAACTTCTTACTAACTATGAAAAAATATTTTAAATTATATTTATTTTTTTTAAATAACTTAAAATCAATCAATTTTTAATCTGGTTAACCATTTTGATTAACAACAGTAATAAAATATATTTAAAACCATTGAATTTTTATGTCAACCGCAGGATACCTAGCCAGTTACAAATTATACATTAGAGTATTTAAAGTCAAATGAACTTTAGGGTTCAGAATTAAATCCAGAACGACATGGATTTAACGTTTACGACCAACAATGGCATACTACCCTCAAAGTGCTCCACAAAATGGGACTTTTGAAGCTAACTGTCAACATCGTTCCGATAGACAGTCTTTCTCGCTTCATTCCTGCTGTTAAGAATTTTGATTCAAGATCGCTTCCTATAGTTTCATATCATAAATATCATCATAGCTATCATACACCTGCGATAACAATGAGGAAGAAGTGTTCCTATCAGATAACGATGCGATTGAAGAACATTTAAACTCCAAGTTTCCGGAATTTATGGCCGAACCTTATCCAGGACTTTTCAGTGAAATCTATGATATTTCTTGCGCATTTTTTGGCTGTGTCAAGAGCAATTACAGCGTTGAAAACGTCACAAATCATCTAGCATGTCTTGAGAAAGTTCTGGAGTATAATAATAAACCATTATTGGGGGGCGACGGGCCCTGTTTCGCTGACGTTTTCTTGTTTGTTCGACTTTACTTTTTACAGGTTGTTCTGAAGGTATTTGAATCTTAAACTTTAGTACTCTAAGCAATATGAGATTCCAAACTACATGAAGCGAACAAGGTCCCTCATTGATAATCTGGTTAAACAATACCCCATCAGTTCTTCATGTCCTACTGATCAGGATATTGTCAAGCAGTATTCTTACTCCCCAGAAATACGCATTCCTCTGTGTGATTGGAGGTTTTTTAATAACGTTACTTATTCTTTCGAAGGTTAATTAGTGATTTTAAGCTAACTAATATTAATAAAGTTTTTATTTCAGTGTGACATTTCAATTTTTTGTTTGATAGTATCCAGCGTAGTAATCGTTATTCTTCATTGAATTTTTGCAGATATGTACTGTTCAATATATAATCGATTGTAACTTATATTCTACTTTTTTCGGCGGAAATGAATGGTATTTATAATTATATTGTTTTATTGTTCAAAAAATGCTTATTACCATCCAATTCTCGTCAAGGTTACCACATAATAGACTAAATTTCAGCAAAGTGACGATTCACTGTGGTTAAGAGTGACAAACTGTTCTAGCTACTGTGGTCCCGGCTTTTACATAGAGCAGTCACTCTGCTCGTAAAATTCGTTTTAAATTTGATTTAGAGATAATTGTACTAAGGAAGACATGAGGTTTGCCGCCTGCAGCCAAAAAGTGATATTTCCTTAAACTTTTAGCAATGTGAAGGGGATGAGCTTGATTTCCTACAAATGCAGTGCTCTCGCTTTAATTCTGTCAATTTTTCCAACAAAATGTACACGTGGAATTCCCTTATGATGCAATCTGAACCCTGCAGACTATACTGCTATCCTTCCAGCAAAGAATTCTACAGTCTTCTCTCTGACAAAGTTCTTGATAACACGCCGTGTCTTTACCCAAGCCCTGGACTTTGCTTGAACGGCATCTGTCATGTATAAAGAATCAATTTATTGGCAGAAATACACTTGTGGGAATCACGACGGCAATTGCCACCCCTGCAACCAAAAGCAGTCGAAATGCTTTAGAATTAACAAAAATATTACGTTGAACGACTCCAAATCAGGTTTTAGTGATGCAAATTTAGATTACCGTGACGTAATATTTTGCCTTCAAATTCCTATGACGTATATGTCGAAGTTCAAACAAACGGACTACGAAGGTGCTTTCTAGGTTACCAAAATCCTCATTAAATCAGCTCTCCGGGCCTCAAATGGAAGTATAATTTTAAATGGAGACTGGAATATCACTCAAGTGAATACAATTCGAACTGGCAAATACTCTTATTTCCACTATAAATGCCGCATTAACAACGAAACCATCGAAACAATCTACTCTCAAGCTCCGCTGAATGGAAATTATTTTGTTATGGTTTTTCATTATTCTAAGAGTAACTAAGGTTTCCGGTTCCCTACCAAGTGAGCGACTCACAGTTTCTTACGCGTACACGTTGAACGTGGAAGACTCCAATAATCAGCCTTCAACGTATCAATGGAGGCTCAGATCTACGGATAAATGCTATAGTGGATGCCAACGTGGTTGATAACATTAAAATTAAGATTAGCAACTAAAAAGATTCCCAGTTTTTGTGAAAATGTCGAAACCCATTCGGAATCATTAGAAAGCCTCTGTGATTACAGACTACTCCCAAATGCGTCACAAAAGTGCTTTGTAAACTGCAGCATCAAGTTTCACAACATTTTCAGTTTAAGGTGGGAAATCAAAAACTGGTCAACCTGTCGATATTCCTGCCCATATCTTTTTCGGGAGAAGGAAATTAAATGCGTCAACATTTCTGATCAAAAAAACTTCCCAGAACACGTGTGCGCAAAGATATACGGTTTCCCGAATATAACGAAAGAAAATTGTCTTCATTCATCTAACTTTTCTTGTCCGACGTGGAAAATTACAAAAATGTCCCGGGTAATTTGATACTTAAAAAATAAATCAATATAATGTGGTTTTTGTAGTGCTATAAATGGGAAAATGGTATTGGAATTAGCATTATTAAGCTGGATTGCTGGATAACCGACAAAAGTACAAACGGGAGTCAAATTATCAAAAGAAGTGAATGTTTATCAAGAAAACCTAAATCGATAAGCTTTTGTGATATTAAAGTGTGCTTATTGACTTTTCAATAGGCAAATAAAAAAATTGATGAAAGCTGTGATGAAAGTTTTAAATCATGTGAATATTCAGCCTACGGCTGTTGCCCCGACGGAGTTTCAGAGGCTAAAGGATTGGCTTTGAAGGATGTCTGAAAATGGAGAGTAGTAACTTCAAATCGATTCTTAGAATATTCGATGTGTCTTTTGAATTCGAGTAAGGGGACTTGTTTGGGGCATATAACGAGATGGTACTATGACAAATCAACTGGCAAATGCACAACATTTACATTTGGCGGTTGTCATGGAAACTCCAATAATTTTGAGACGTTGAATATTTGTCTAAGAAATTGCGAATACCCACTTTTTAGAGGTAACCAATATATGTTATTGAGATCCTTGCAAAATGGGAAATACACAAATTTTGCAAAAATCACGAATTCACAGTAAATACTTTTATTATGACATTCGCACTTCTCAGTGTAAGAATATTGATTATAAAATCAACTCGTCGGAAATAAACTTAAATTTCTTTAGCTCAGATCAAGAATGTCAGCAGGAATGCGGGCTATTGGATAGGAAAAGTAAATTAATAAATTTTTGTTAGAATTTGATTGTAGCTTACCATTTAACTCTGGAGTTGTCGTGGAAGCTTTGAAAGGTGGTTTTTCGATATTCGGGATTTTTCCTGTAAAAGGTTCATCTACGGAGGCTGCAATGGGAACGCCAATAATTTCGAAACTAAATTCCGCTGCCAGCAAAATTGTCTTAAACCATCTGTCCTTGGTTATAGATGTAAACGATATTTTAGGGTTGTGTTATCTGCCCATGCGCTATGGTAGTGGGAACAAAAATATGGAGCGATGGTACTTTAATACAAAAATCATGAAATGTGAGAAATTCTCCTATTCTGGCTGCAATGGCAATGAAAATCGGTTCACTAGCTTGGAAGCATGCAAGAAAAGATGCGAAGAATCCTTCAACAGCGATCAAAGTTTTGCTGCGTAATTCAAATTAGATAATAATTGCTTTGATGTGGCTGACTATGGAAGTTGTATAGGGAGAGTACTAAGGTATTATCATACAAACGGGGGTTGTTATCCATTCTATTACAGCGGATGTGGTGGAAATGGCAATAATTTTGACACGCTTCAAGACTGCCAAAAATTATGTACTAATGTTTTAATAAATTGATTTTATTTTTATTTTAATTTAAATCAAATAAAGAAAAAGGACTAAACATTAGTTAGCTGCCGCCCTCACTGCGTGGCTGTTCCCTCTAAGAATAACGAGCGAAATTCGTTCAAGCAGCCAGCGGCGTTCGCTGAGATCTCCAATGCATGAGGTGATCCGGTTTCCAAGACGTCCGAAAAACTTTAGAGTAGAGTGGGAGTAGGATCCGGAAGTCTCCATACAAGCGGAACAAATTAGACATTATCGAGAAGGTCGTCGTATTTTTCGAGTTTGGCCTTTTCCGCCTTGACGGCTGCAGAACAGGCCTTTGAAGCGCACTCGTGAAGATTGTTCGGGGCGAACGTGTCTGTACATGTTACGTCCCAAACAAGTTGTTTCCCGGCCTCAAAGGGAAATATGGTCCGGTCGTTTCCCGTCACCAGCATCCATAGCCCGTTTGACAATCTCATTCACAGCCTTGTGCCTTGGAGATCTTCCAGCGCTTCTCTTGCAGGCGAGAAGGTGCAGGCCATAACAGTTTATCAGGATGCCACATCGGCACGGGTGAGGTACACATACTTTCAGTCCCATGCGCGGAGAGATACCTCTTCTAACGTATTCATTATCCAGAAGAGTGCCCAGAGCTCCATTTGGGATGGCGTTTAGCCAATCTCCGTTCTCAGGCGAAGCCCCCGAAGGAAAACAAGCGCGTCGCTGATTGGCCGATTCCAGTAGGAGTCCAAATGATTTCCAGCACAATAAATTGTCCAGGTTTCGATGGCAGTCTTGTGAAGGAGACATGGGAAGGCTGATCATTTAATAAATTGATGAATTCAACAAAAATTCATTAATCCTCATTTTAATTCACGAAATACCATAAAATTAGTAAAACCTAAATTAACAACTGTGTAAGTAAAATTCACTTTAAACACACGTGGGTGAGAATTTATTTAATTAATAACCATGGATATATTGAAAAGAGTTCAAGCGTTAATAAGTGTCTTATTAGAGTATATCTAGTTTCCATGGGTTGAGTGAAACGCATCTTGTTTAAGTATCACGTCGATCTACATCGACCATTGTGGGAACCCCTCCAGTGAAGTAGGGAAGAGATAGATCTTTTTGGATGTGGTCAAGCAATGGTCGTCTTTTAATACAGTTGGATCAGCTGATGCCTTGGATGATGCCACAAAGAAGAACCGAATCTTTCAACTAGGTAGGCAGTAATGTCGGAGTCGAAACCAGACCAAATCGCGATAACACTAACCACTGTGCTACCTGGTTGAGTTGTTGACACCTCATAGTGATGCTTTTGTCTATCTTACGAGAAGAAACTTGTAGAAAAAAATGAATGAAATTATTATTAACAAAAAAAGAGTTATGTTATAGTCGAGTTGTTTTCGGATAGCAAGAGCCCGTTTTTGAGAGCCGGCACTTTTCATTGGGAAAGGATAGAAGTAGAAATGATAATAGGGAATACGGCACATTCCTTCATCATCTAACACTTTCTTCGTTTAGAACTCTTTAGTACGTTACCTCTTCCGTGATGAGGAGTAGAAACAAGAAGCGGCCTTTATCCATTATGGAGATAAGTAGACGTTTAATGTAATAGGGGTACACCGAAAAACTAAGATTATTTGTTAATCGGGCGGCTTGCAGGAATGCGGAAGAGTGAGCCTAGAATGACTTTCCAAAACATTGGGCTCGCATCATTAGAGGTAACTCCTATTGCGCGCTCAATTGGGACCTTGTTATTGCAACTAACTTTATTTGTAAATATTTTATTTATTTAAAAAAAAACTTGATCGACAGAAAATCGAAATTCCATTATTTCACTTTAAAAAATTATTTAATACGCCAAGTGGCGCCATGTGGTGCTGCGTGGCTAATTGGTTTAAGTTTTATGTTTGTTTGTCTGTTTCTCATTTCTCTTCCTATTAGAGTGGCGTCATGTGATCCACTTGCCCAGTGCCTGGCCGGCTCGAAAAAAAATCACTTGATCTCTCCCACTCAACTGGAAGTATGGACGTCTTTTTTCCTTTTATGTTGATTCCGGAAAGACTCTGTTTCTTTAGAAGTGGAAACTGGATGGACTTAATTAGGTGTTTACTTAAACGCGAGCGTCCAGCATAAAGCAAACCTTATACGTGGTAAGTTCCCAGGTACAGACGTATATGTCCGAACAGCATCCATCTTGCCTCGAGGACATCGCATGAAATTCGTAGTGCTCATATTTTCTATAAAGAAATGTCGGACGGAAGTCTGCAGCTGTTCGAGAGCCCCTGAATTGAACGTCAAGAGGCAGAATTGTTTTCCAGACATATTGTTTAAGAGCCAGCTCAACCAAAAAAGCATAAATAGTTTTAGATCCTCAGAAGAAACGAAAGAATGATATAAAAATTTTGTTAATATTATTAATTAAAAATAATACAAACTAATGCTTATAAACGTGACTCAAATTATTATATCAAAAAGTTCAAAGCATTTATAACGATAATGTTGACAGCTGTTTTAATGGTGGTTATATTTATGCGTGCATTATAGCAACCTGTCGCTTCTCGGCCTTTTGGCTAAGATCAAAGTGTAGTATCTGTTCTTTCCAGCTTTATATCTGGGACGCCCTTACAAGGGGCAAGATATAATGCTTATTTTTGTAACCAGGTGTGTGTTGCGAAGCTTGCTTCCGCCATACCGCGCGTCCTCCCAGTATTGCAGTACTTCTGGGTTGGGCGCATGGCCCCTTTTTTGGGGATCTTTAAAATATATGAATATTTAACTAGTTATAACTATTAGATGTTCTCAGAAAAGAACCAACAGACAGATGGCAGTGTTGGTTAGATACACCACTTCAAATAACTTTAGGTATACAGTATTAAGAATTCAAGGAAGATGCGAAAAACATATTGGTCGGTTCCAGGCATCACGTACATGCTGGTTGATGAGTGACACTATCATCAGTGTTTCATTAACGTGGAACCGGATTGTCTTATAGGACTCACAATAAGCAAAAAACGAGAAGACAAGAACATTCTCAATGCTTGGATAAATTATCATGACTGGTCTTACTTCTTGAATAAATTGTGCGTTCTGCTAAGCTGAAATTTACATTACTTTTTTTGACCACAGGGCTGTATTCTGTTTGAGGCGGACCCAGACTCCCTATTCTCTTGGAGTCATCGTCCAATATCGACCCAAAGAGAGGAAAATCTAGGCCAAGCACTGCTTTCATCGTAGATGCAGAAGCGAGGAATGCAAGGAGATGCCAATGAAGTTCTGGTTATATCACACCATGGGTGTTGGACCACAATTATCCGACCCACGCATGTTACTGGTTTTTTTGCGATCCGTTTATGTGCGAAGGAAAGAAGCGTTGACTGAAGGCACGAAAATTGAGAGGGCGAGTTCCTGGTGAGCGGATCTCACTTGGTTTGTAAGAGGTTCATGTCCGTGAAACTAGTAGGCTGTCAACAATTTTAGTTAAGCTGGTAGTAATTCTAGTGAATTTGAAAAATTATTGAAAAATTTACATAGATAATTTATTGTTAAATCAAAATAAAACAAAAATAGTGATACAGAGGTCGCCTTGACTGCTTAGCCATTCCCTCTACGATGGCGAGCGAGATTCGTTCAAATAGCCAGCAGCGCTCACGGAAATCTCTTGTTCGTGTAGAATTCCGATTTCCTAGGCGAGTCAAGAATTTTCCTAGGCAAGTCGGCTGTGCACTGCCTCAGATTCGAGTGGTTGCGGATCTGAGAGCTCAACGTCCAGAGGCAGTCCCCACAGGAACGCCCCTCAGGGAATCTCATCTGAAGGTCCGAGAGGGTGTCTCTCATTATGCAATTCGGTCGGGTCCGACCGAGATTTTAAGATCCATCCGCACGACTCAAGGTACATGCAGACGACGCTTCCCTCTGCCCGATAGTCGCTTGAGTTGACTCCAGAAGTCCGGGCATGCGGGGTTCACCCTCTCGCATGTCATCCTCCATTTATTACTCTGGAAGTCAACAGCCCCTTCTTGATTTCCCTCTTCAGGATGTTCACCCTATTCTTGTAGTAGGTCCTATTTTCTTCAAACACGCACTTCGAGCGGAATCTCAGTACCTCTGCGGCATAGGTACTCTGCTACCTATGCCAAAGGAAGGATCGTCAAACGAGGAGAATCCCACTTGTTGGTTGGATCGATTTACAAACTGTGTATAGGTCTTGGTTTTTTGATAAGTACGATTTCTCCAGGGTTTGTTTTACAAATACATCCAATTGAGGGACGTCACACCTCAGCCAATAACTGGAAATAGTCATATCTTAATTTTTAAAAATTACTGAAACATTTGAACTAGTAATTTCTTACTAAATAATTATAATTCTAGAATAACTCTGTTTTATTTTTACGGATTTAAATTAAATCATTTTTATTGATTTCTGTGTTTTTTATTAAAATGAATCAAATATATTTTCTGACGATGTTGTTACAAAATTTTAATTTTTATGTGGTAGTTCATTTTTGGTTGAGCTGGTGACGTGGCTAATAAAAATGTCTGTAAAACCCAAGAAAGTAGCTGCAACTAACATTACTGTCCTTACGTTCAATGTTAGATGACTATAAAAAATTGGAAAATAAAAACTAAAGAAATATAAAGTCGGGATCGGATACATTCCTTAGTATTTATTTTAAGAGATCTGAATGCCAAAGTCGCACTCGGATTACTTGGATGAAACCTTCATAGGAGGAAGGTAAGGGAGAAGAAACATACAAGGAACCATACTTGCAAAATTCTTCCAAGCTAGTGATTTATTCATCTGCAACACTGCCTGCATGTACCAAGTGGATTACTTGCGACTAGAGCAACTGGAGGAGGAAACGCTGCTGTTAGTTTCTCTGTTTACACGTGCTTTGCTATGACCGTGAAAGGTTCATTAATAATATGGTTCACCGGCTCTAAGTTATGGTATCGTCAGAAGGCGTCCAATGTACTTAGAAAGAGGACCATTCTCGCATCACCGTCTAAAGACAACTCACTGGGGACGTATCCCATTTTATTCCTCAGCTTCCTTAAAAATACCACCATACCGAAGCAAAAGACAAACGGGATCAAGAGTAGGATCATCGATCTACGTGCTTATCTGATAAACATATGCTTGACATGTTTCAAGACGTAAAGCTCATAATTGACCCTACTATCTTATTACTGGAGACTGACTAAGCAAAAAGACTTGGTGGTATCCTGCTTACTTACCCCGTTTCAGAGAGGCCTAAATGTGTGGACATATCATAAAGAACATTTTCAAGAGACGGCATTGTTGTAGAAATTATTGGATATTTATTTGAAACCCAAAAGTGAAAATATTTATCGTAGCACACGTGCCTTTAAATATTCTTTATTATTGTTAACCTAGGACAATTATTCTTTGTTATAATTTACTCTTGGATAGCACTAAACTCAAAACAGATGACGTAGGTTTATTGCACTAATGACGTGTTCTATTGGTCTGATGAAAAACTAATTCTTTTTGTTGTGTGGATTGACTAAATATATAATATTGGGTTTCTTTGATATTTAAAATCTGTTCCTCAGTGATGAATCACTGATGACGGCGCCATTCGTCAACCCAGAAGCATCGTAGATGCGTGGAACTTTCAATTGAATAGACAGCAGCGAGATTCTAACACGGAACCTCTTATATTTTGGTCCGGACTTATTAAACTACGCTTACTTTAGAACTGCTGATAGTAATAATTGCAATTTTGATTATTGAACTTTTGGCACATTTAAAAATGTTCATTAGCTTTGATCTCTCGATGAGCGCGTAGCCGTCATCAAACGGGAAAGCTAGAAATTCATGTCCTTGCGTAACGTAACACGTCTGCCTTTGTCAATTACTCGTATAGAAATGAAAACATTTTTCTCTGTGTATCGAAGTTAAAACAACTGGCTGCACTCATTATTAAGCATATTTCCCATGACGATTGGAAGAAAATGCGTTCAATAAGCCAGCTTTTTTTCTCTTATCATTTGTCATTTTCGCGATCCGATTCTGTTTAGCGTTTTTTAAGATGCGAAGCGATTTTACACTATTTCTACAGTTGTCTCGATCACAATGGGATAGAAAGTAAACCGATCGTGCAATGCTTCATATTTTACTCCTTTGCTTTCATTGTTTTTTTTCCGCGGCATACAGTGTGTCTTCCGCGCTCCCGACAATGATGGATGGACGACCCCTTCTCATTAATAAAAATGACCTTTGTCTCTCGAGTTGGTTATCAAAATGGAATTTTATGGAAAAAGTTGCCCTACTCATTAGTCACTTTCGATATCATTGACCCAAGCGAACTTAGAAAGAGACCGTCTTGTACCCAAAGACTCCGCTCGTCTCTACGACAACGGGTTGTACATGGAATCTGGTGGCGAGAATGTCGCATTTTTTATCTTGAAATTCTTGAAAGTCCGAGCAGTCTTTCCAGCTTTCAACGTGGAACCAGTAAATCTCGACTGGGAAAAGGTTTCGGTGCAGGTCCCATCCAAATCAAGCATTTCTCAGTGAGAAGGGAAGCCACGAAGCACCACATGGCGCCACGCGGCTAATTATATAACATTAAATAAAAGACACGTGTACACAAATGAATTCATATAATTAATAACAAATTTAAAGGTTAACGTGTCCTATTTTTTAACGCTTCAGACAAACTGGAAGGAGAAACTGGGCTGTTGTTATGAACGCCTTCCTCGTGGAGAAGGCTAGAATAACGAAATAAGTCATCGATTGATTCTCTTCCCTTTATAAATTCAGAGAGGGCTTTCTAGGTTTTTGAAATAAAATGGTACTTCGTGATTCCAATTTGATCTCTCTAACAATTCCCGAGATTGATCATCACCAGCACCTGTAAAGCTCCCAAACCTATATATCATTATCGATTTTCTCAGTTCCTTCTCCTCTTCCGTCATTCAGGTAAATGAGCACTTACTAACATAATTGTGATGTTATATGAATCATTTAGTTTTGTTCGCCAATAAAAAAAATATTATAATTTTAATATTATAAAAATAATTTTTATAATATTTATTCAATTAAATTTTTATGTAGATAATAAATGAACATCAGGTCGCCAGTTTCTTATATGTTAGCGAAACTGGGGTTAATAATTTAATTTAACGTCAGCTTGTAGTAAATCGAGGTTATTTTTTCATTTTTTAAATGTTTAATAATTTCATTTATTTTAATCGTTGACCTTATTCAAATTAATTTTCAAATATATATGCTAATTTATGACTATTTTTTAATTTTTAATGATTTTGTGATTAATTTTATTATCTTCCACTTGTTTCCATGAGTCTGATTCTCTAAAATCTCAGGAGGATCTTATCAAACAGACGACTGAAGGTCAGGTCTCATGGAAAGCAACAGATAAGGTTTAGGAGAATTGGTCTGAGGTCTCCTGCCAATTTGACTATTCCATTCTACCTGTCGTCGTTCGAAAGCTGCCGTGTATTGGCCAACTCACTTTTATGTTCTTGCCACGGATTGAGTCTGGCATCTCTACTTGAAGCGGTTGTCCAGAGGTTGACTGCAAACGGTTTTGGTGTTCCGAATAACTTTATCTCTCAAAAGAACTGGGATGAAATCCTTTGTTTAAAAAAGCTAGAACTTGGAAACGGGGACACTTAGTCGCACATGTCTGAATGCAGTGTCTGCTGAGAATTCAGGTCCTGGCTCAATCCTTCCATGGCTCTGTTTGGCGGGAATACAATAAGTGTTGAAGCTGCTCTTTGGCTAGGTCTTGACGTCTCCCATTAACATCGATGTCAATGTAGTGGAATTTTTGACAGGAACGGACTCACCTGCTGTCATTCAGATTGAGCTCCAGGAGATTCCCTCGTCATACCATGTTAAACTTGACAGTCATGAGAGCTATAGAAGACGCCGGGTATACTCGTCGGTCTTGACAAAATAATGGCAAGAGAGCAGAAAACTATGCCGTGGAGTCGAGGGGGGTATCTTGCTTTGGATTCAACACGATTCTTTGTAAAGCTACTCTGATGTCCCTTCTTTCGTAGATACTTAAATTTTATAGTTCACATATGAGTTTTACCCGCGCTATAAAAAGCACGTGGATAATTTTCTCAGTGCCGAAACTTCTAAATATAGCCTAGGCAGGTGCGTTAAATGAAGTAATTAAATAAAAAATTTAAAAATTATTCATTAGGGCTTTCATCCAACTTGTCTTAGGCACGCTCAAATTATTTTTAAGTTAAATATAGCAAGGCACTAAAAAAACAATGCACTTTCCGAGAAGCCATATCAGCTATCTCTCAGGCAGAACACACACTTTATTTTGAACAAACTTTCAATTCCAGAAAAGCAAAGAACAGTTATCATGACTAATGAGGGAGAACCAAGGAATAGTCTTTACTTTTTTTGTTTTCTTTCTGTTGGGTATATGCTATATAGACGATCCAGTTCCGCAGTGAAATGTTAAATGATGACAGCGTCACTAGTCAAGCAAAGCATAGAGATGCGTGGAACTTTGAACCGAAATGTACAGTATCGGGATTCGAACTTGCAACCTTCAGGCCTCTTGCCCGGCAACCGTTAGCTTTTTGAATATCATGGTACCATAGGTTGCATCCTCGGCAACTTGAATTTATCAAATTCAGAATAATCTTGCATGCCTAATAAGGAAGCTCAACTTTGATTTTTGTGTTTTTGAGAATGTAATTTGCAAAAAAACAATGTATTACGAAACAAGACAATCAAAAATCCAGCTAATAGAATGGAATGCCGGTTTCCACTGACAAATCAAGATAAATCCTTTGGAACAACCATTCGGTTTCCCGACGATCATTGCTAACTTTCGAAATCAATTACCAAGCGATCTTAAAAAAAAGACGCGGAACCAGCAAGTCTCAACAAAGAAAAATGTCATTTAAAATCAAGCTTTTTCCTTAAAAGTAATTTATACTAAAAAAGTACGACACTGTGAGTTCCCAGGCGGTCACCCAGCCAAGTACTTACACAGCCTATAACCGCTTAACTTCCGTAGTCGGCTGAGAACGGGTGCTTACGGCCAAGTATGATCGTATATTTGATTTTTGTAAAAATTCCTAAATATTATCCACATAGCTTTTTAACACATTGACTTTCACTCATTGACGTAATAATGCCTTCCTTTTTTCTCCAATATGTTTATTATTTTTTAGATATGGTTTTCGAATTATCCTTACATTTTGGTTCTACCCGATCATTCAATGAACCTTAGAATCGAAGAACCATCCAATCTTCTTTAAGCCATATGGCGTGCTTGGCCCTAGCACGTAAATTTCATCAGTTTGATTCAGTTTCTTGCAGTACTGCTAAATGGAGAGCCCGGAAAGGCCCGATTGCTCTTCCAAAACATCGGGAGCAATTCCCATGCCGTGCTCAATGTCTGCATACCATAATGGAGTTCTCATTTTCATTTTAAATTATATTACTCGCTTATGTTGATAAACTAATAGGAACTGTGAAAAAGGCTACTTCGAAAAACAACTCGTAAAATGTTTACTGATGTTGGCCATTAACCAAGTGTAATCATCATTAAGTTTGTCTGACTATTTTATTTGAAGATAGGGGAGTTGGCTTAAATCTATAAATTTTTATTCCGTCTATTGCGGAAGCTAACCAGTTTTCATGTACAACGCTGGTACTTAGGGAACATCAAAGAAAGATATGCAACAACTCAACTCATTTCACAAAGTCCAAATAAGAAAACTATTCTTGGCCAAAGAAAATCTCAAACAATAAATTATACAAAAAAACTTTGCTAGACGATTATCAGAATCTTTTGATTCATCCTCCTGGTGTGTTTGGAGAGTGGTTCCTGAAAATGAACGAACAAAAAACCGAGCTTACTACAATAAAAAATGAAAGCAATATCACATTATAGACTACAAGTAAAAGTAGGACTGTGCATACTACTCTACATCTCGGGAACGTTAGGTATTTTTTCATTTTTTTTATAAGTTGTTTTTTGTGTACTATCAGTTTTCATTTAATGACAGGTTTGTATTTTCTCAATTATTAAAAATATTAGAACTCAGGAAAAGATAAGGAACGAATTTCAAAAGCAATTTCTAAAACATACATATTTACAATAACAACTAAAGGAGATTTAGTTTGCAGTAAAATCATCTAACAATCCTACACCGATCTAAATCTTAATGGAAAAAATGAAAATTTCTCCTTCGAAATCAATAAAACCTAAAACTATGTGTTTGTTAGATAAAATAAAGGATTTGGAGTCGGTAAAATATAGCACGACACCGACTCCGACTCCGGTTAATATATAATAAATTCAGACGTTGTAAGAAAACAGAAAAAAAGAAAAAATCAAGAAGGAATCGGAGTCGACCTTTTAACACTGACAGACTAAGACTACAACTATACAAAAAACCCCTCGACTCCGACTCCACAGCCCTGGATTAAATTACCTCCAGACGTAATTAATAAGATTGGAGAGTTTCTTTGAAGCGACATTTCATTATTCGAAAATTTTGTTACAGTAAAATACATAGTAAACAATTTTAAAAACGATAGGATTATTGTTGAGAATGTGAAGCAATAAATAATGAATGAAAATTTGTTTCATAACTCTTTGAAATTACTAAATATTAATGGCGAACCTGGAATTCCTGAGTAGTCTCCGTGAGCGCTGTTGGTTAATTGAGCGAATCTCGCTCGCCATCCTGATAAGGAATAGCCGCAGTCCCATTCGGCCGTTGTTTGACCATTTGCTCACTTTTTTCCTTAATAAATTATTTTTTTTTTAAATGACAATAATTTAACAAAAAAACAAATGTTAGTTGAGGAAGCCAGCTGCGTGGATCGAAAACGAGTTCTCTCGGAGAATGGCCATTCCAATCTTTTGTCTCAGCCATTACCCTTCTCGTTGATCCCTTTCTTTCTGGCAAGCATTCCTCCGAGTTCGCGCAAGAACTCAGTCGTCATTGGACCAACGGCTCCCGATGACTCGGTCGCAACAGGAGTAAATCGGTAGCGGTCCCCGAGGCAGGAATATTTCTTGATTTTTAGGTTTTCCGCTGTCGAAGCAGCTGCTCCAGATGTCTAGACTGATTTGTAGAGAATCGTTCTTGAGAATGTGTCGACATAAGTTGGGTCCCAGACCAAAGATCTTCCTGATGTGAAAGGGAAATGGGTCATTCCGTCAGGTCTCTACTTGATTGCCCATAAGATGATTACATTTTTATTTATTTAAAAAAGATGTCCTAATTTTTTAATCAAATGGAAATTTATTTAGCCAAAAAGTAACAGTTAACAACTGCTGGTTGCTCTGTCTAATTGAAAAAAATAATAAAAATGTCCTATTTTTTCTAAAGATGTCCTAATTGTACTATTTTGTTTTTAAAATGTCCTAATATTTCCGCCCTAATTACTACCAAGATCCGTGTTGGATCATTTGGGCACATATTACGGATGGATCATGCCGTTCCTGCTTACAATATTATGAAATCATACTTCTCTGCTCAGGGGTTTTAAAAGGAAGCCAGAAAAACTTTGCCATCAATAATGAACATCGATCTTAAACATGCTAAAATGAAATTAGAAGACCGAGATGACCTAGCCACGCTCCAAAAAATCGCAGTTTATAGAAGAGCGTGTAGTGTTACATGCTAGATCATCCAGAAAGTGGCACAAGCGACGGGTAGGATATAACTTTCTTATTTTGAATCTGCATTATAATAATAAAGATAAGTCTTAGTCTAAATTATGTGCGGAGCGAAAATGTTTTTTGGACGTTTGATCGATCCTTATGGCTACCACCACCGTCGTGCAGCCTGAGCCAACCGTTTCCCAAGGCACATTAATTCAACGTAACATAGAAAAACGCACTTTCCTCTGCTTGCATGTGTTGCAGATTTGTTCCCATTGATGTTGGTAATGAGATTCAAAGGCAAATGGGGGACCTATCAAATAATAATTGTGCAACGCATATAACTCTTTGAGAAGAGATTTCATGATTGACCTTTGCTAGAAAAAACACTGAAAATTTATCTAAGGATATGATCCTTTCTACTATGAAAGTGTATCGGTTATATAGAGGAGATAGGAAAGTCTCTATTACAAAGTGTCGATTCGATCCAGATCAGAAGCAAAATCACTTGACGATTTAACTACTTGATTGCCCATTAGATGATTACATCTGAATGGATCAGAAGAGTTCTTCCAGTAATGCTATAACTGTCAACTATATATGGACTAGCTTCCTTCTGTAAAGAGAAGAGGAGTCTTCGCTGCAATGGGGAACACGATCTTGTCAGATGTGTCTTGACCAATCATTATTTCAGGTACACAGTGTCCTGTCTCTAAAACAGCTGAACTGAGGGTGCGAAATAGTGACACGAGGGCTGCCAATATGTTGACATCCTATGGAAAGATGGGGCTACGTATGGACAGGAACATCCATCCTGTATTAAAATCATCCCCAAAGATCTCAATACTAGAATGTGAATTGTGGATGTAATAAGACAAACGCGAAAGACAGTCTCTAAAGTTCCTGGTCGTATCGTGTGGCCTTAAATTTTAACTTCGAAAGGACTCAACCACTTCTATCTTATCTTACCTAGGGCTATTTTGAGTCCTGTCACATTTATTATCTTTGTCGTCCCCTGTCTTGTCTTTCACTATTGACCCTTTCATGTTTCTATCAGCCTGCCTTCATGTTTAGCTAATAATTATGCAGCTATCTTAGTATCTCCGGTGAAAACTCCCTGGTTGGGTAGCTGTCATCCCCTTCTCGAAGTAAATGCTTGATTCGGGATGAGAACTGCACCGACACCTAATCCCAGTCGAGACTTTCAGGCTCCGCGTTGAAAGCTGGAATATTGTGAGTTTCATATAATTCTGTAAAATAGATTAACTTGCGCCTAGTAAAATTACACTTAAAGATTTTACAATGTCGATATCCATGACTATTTTGAATTTTTATATATTCCCAGTTCGGTTGGACACAATGTGCAAAGGAGTAGTCAATTACAGTTCTGGCGAGATTGAAAGCAATATGGGAACTGGCATTGGTCGGTAGTTGGGGGGTATTGATCCTATATGATTTTTGGCGGTCTCACGTAGTTTGTCCGATCCTCTAAGAAGCTGATAACCAACTCCTTAGTTCCAGGGGAATTCCTCTTTCAACGAGGGCGCATCGGATGCCAGACCTAGTCGAACGCCCTCTCCATATCCAGGAACAGCGGTTGTGCACTGCCTCAGATTCCAGTGGTGCGGATCTAAGAGCTCAACCTCCAGAGGCAGTCCCCACAGGAACGCCCCTCACGAAATCCCATCTAAAGGTCCGAGAGGGTGTCTCTCATTATGCATTCCTGGGTAAACTCTGATGTATCACTCTCTCTAAGATTTTAGCAACGGCAGGCAACAGGCTTATAGGGCGGTAGCTACTAGGATCATCAGGAGGTTTTCCTGGTTTCCTTACAAAAACCAGTTCCGCTTCCTTCCAACGCCTAGGAACGTAACCCAACCTGATGCTACCGTTATACAACCTTACCAAGCCCGCCAGCAGGCTTACGAATTCGCTCGGTCTCCAAAGCTACCTGCGAAGATGTTCGAAACTTCGGTTGGGTCTGAGGTTATAGATCCATCCGCACGACTCAAGGTACGTGCAGACGACGCATACCCTCTGCCCGATAGTCGCTTGAGTTGACGTCCGGCCATGCAGGGTTCAACCTCTCGCAGGCCCTCCTCCACTTATTACTCTGGAAGTCAACAAGCCCCTCCATGATTTCCTTCTTCTAGATGTTCGCCCTATTCTTGCAGTAGGTCCTATTTTCTTCCTACACGCACTTCGAGCGGAATCTCAAGTACCTCTTTCAAAGTATTATTTTACTTGAAATCAGGCCTAGAATCTACGCGAAACTTTCACTATGCAGACGTAACCGAAAGTTAGTCCGCATGTATTCTTCAAGGATATCACGCACAGTGGCATCCATTTCCTCCACGTCTTCTTCACTGCAAACTTGCCCTTTGAGAAAAGGGAGTTTTCTATCCATGAACGACTCAAGGTTATCTCAAGTGCCAGAGCCCAAGTCGTAGCCAATTGGGGCCTGAGATCAAGCAGGTTCCTGAAGCTTGGTGAGTAGCTGACGGTGATCGCTTCCGATGTCCCTAAGAACACGAAGTACAGAGAGCATACCAATTAACGATGGAGAGGCTACGGCCATTCCCAGGTAGTCCTCTCCTCCTCTTGAATCCTTTTGGTTAGGATCCGTTGATGTAGTAACGGAAAACCCAAGATCCCCGGCTAGGTTCTTTATGAAACAGGGGGCATTTCGAGTGGCTCGCCCTGTGTCCTTCCTCTCCACAGTTCACGCACTTGAGAGACCTGACTTTGGATTGACAGGCCTTCCGTGAATGTGGGCCCCCGCAATTTAGTCACTTCTCTTTATAGTGCATCGGGGGCTGGTGTGGCCGAATCCCTGGCATCTGTAGCACTGGATTGCTACCGGTCGCTCTCGGGGCCACACCGAACCTAAAGTAACCAATTCGTACCTTCTCTAGGCAGATCCTCTCTGCCTCTGCTCCTGATCGAAGCCAGACCTTCAAGGTCCTGAGCCTTCTGCCGCCACTCTTGAAGCGCTCGATCTTGTGCGCCGTGGGGTAGTCCTTCTTAATGTGATCTAGTACATCATCTCCGAAGTCCAGGGGACCCCGAAGACTAGCACTACTGAGTCAGTTTCCTTGGGGATGACCCGAGACATGTTATGTGCCCCGGGCCCAAAAGGTACCTTATCATTAACCTCAGCTTCAAAAGCTCAGGCGTCCACCTCGTTCCTGAATCCCACCAACAAGTGGGATTCTCCTAGTTTGACGATCCTTCCTTTGGCATAGGTAGACAAAGTACCTATGGCGCATAAGAGTTTGACAACTCCCACCTTCGGCACCTCCAGAAGAAACTAGTGTAGTTAGTCCTACCCCAACCTGATTTTTGCCTTCCACCCTCGGCATCAAAAAACAAAACAGCTAATGGCTTTTCAAGATGTTCTCTGTTACAATCGTGAGAGGCAACGCCACGTCGAATATATCGGCGGGGATCACTTTGGATAGATGGCTGTTGTTAATTAATTATTATTGTTGCTTTTAAATAAAAGTTAATTAAAAAACAACTAATTAATTTTTTTGAAATATAATTTAATTTAATTTTTATGAAATATATTTGAGACAAGATCTTGCTGCTTAAACTGGGTGGCTTAGTGGTTAGGTGTCGGGCTTAAGTGGCTTAGGCTACGGGTTCGAACCACCTGGTGGAAGGTTCCACGCATCTACGATGCAGAAATTGGTTTGACGAGTGACGCCGTCATCAGTGAATACTCACTGCGGAACTGGATTGTTTAAAAAGACACCCACAAAAGGAAAAAAAAAAAAAAGTGAAGATCATTCCTTGGTTCTACGATTAGTTAAAATTAACTGTTC